>CAJQUW010013498.1:395000-400000 GCA_907163375.1 Prostheceraeus crozeri
CCCATCCTTCCTCCTCCCTCCCCTCCCCCCTCCTCCCTCCCCCTCCCCTCCTCCTCCTCCTCCCCCCCTCCCCCTCCCCCTTCCTCCCCTCCCCCTCCCTCTCCCCTCCCTCCTCCCCCTCCTCCCTCCCCCTCCCCCTCCCCCTCCTCCCCTCCTTCCCTCCTCCTCTCCTCCCCTCCTCCCCTCTCCTCCCCCCTCCCCCTTCCCTCCCTCCCCTCTCCCTCCCTCCTCCCCTCCTCCCCTCCTTCCCTCCCCCTCCCCCCCCCCTCCCCCTCCTCTCCTCCCTCCCTCCTCCCCCCCCCTCCCCCCCCCCTCCCTCCTCCCTCCCCCCCCCCCCCTCCCCCCCCTCCCCCCTCCTCCCTCCCCTCCCCCCCTCCACCCCTCCCCCCCCCCACCCCTCCCTCCTCTCCTCCTCCCCGCCCTCCTCCCCCCTCCCTTCCCCCTCCTCCTCCCCCCTTCCTTCCTCCCCCCTTTCCCCCTCCACCCCCTCCTCCCCCTCCCCCCTCCACTCCCCTCCCTCCCCCCCCACCTCTCCCCCCTCCCTCTCCCTCCCTCCTCCCCTCCCCCCTTCCACCTCCCTCCCCCCTCCCCCTCTCCCTCTCCTCCCCCTCCCCTCCCCCCTCCCCTCCTCCCCTCCCCCCCCTCCCCACTCCCTCCCTCCTCCCTCCCCCCCTCCCGCCTCCCCTCTCCCTCCTCCCTCCCCTCCCTCCCCTCCCTCTTCCTCCCCTCCCTCCTCCTCCCCCCCCCCCGCCCTCCTCCCCCCCTTCCCTCTCCCCCCTCCCCCGCCTCCCTCCTCCCTCCCCCTCCCCCCCTCCCCTTCCCCTCCCCCCCTCCTCCCTCCTCCTCTCCTTCCTCCCCCCCCCTCCCTCCCCTCCTCCCGCCCTCCCTCCCTCCCCCTCCCTCCCTCCCCCCCTCCCCCTTCCCTTCCCCCCTCCCCCGCACCTCCCTCCTCCCCCTCCTCCCTCCCCTCCCCTCTCCCTCCTCTCCCCCCTCCCCGCCCCTCTCCCCTCCCCCATCCTCCCCCTCCCTCCCCCTCCTCCCCCCTCCCTCCTTCCTCCCTCCCCCTCCTCCTCCCCCTCTCCCCTCTCCCTCCCCTCCCTCCCACCCCCCCTTCCCCCTCCTCTTCCCCCCTCCCCCCCCCCCACCCTCCCCCTCCCCCCCCCTCTCTCCCTCCCCCTCCCCCCCCCCGCCCTCCTCCCCCCCCCCTCTCCTCCTCCTTCCCTCCCCTCCCCCCCCCCTCCCTCCTCCCCCCCCCTCCCCTCCCCTCCCCTCCCCCCCCCCTCCTCCCCTCCCCCCCCCCTCCCCCCCCTCCCTCCCCTCCTCCTCCCCCCCCCCCCCTCCTCTCCACCCCGCCCCCCTCCCCCCCCCCCTCCCCCTTCTCTCCCCCCCTTCCCCTCCTCCCCTCCTCCCGTCCTCCCTCTCCCCCCCCCCTCCCTCCCCTCCCCCCCTCCTCCCTCCCCCCCTCCTCCCCCCCCCCCGCCCTCCTCTTCCCCTCCTCCCCCCCTCCCCCCCCCTTCCCCCCCCTCCTCCCCCCCCTCTCCTCCCCTCCCCCCCCTCCCCTCCCCCCCCCCCCCCTCCCCCTCCTCCCCCCCTCCCCCTTCCCCCCCCCCTCTCCTCCCCCCCTCCCTCCTCCCCCCCCCCCCCCCCCTCCTCCCCTCCCCCCCTCCCCCCTTCCCCCCCCCCCTCCCCCTCCTCTCCCCCCCCCCCCCTCCCCCCCTCCCCCCCTCCCCCTCCTCCCTCCCCCCTCCCCCCCTCCTCCCCCCTCCTCCCCCCCCCTCCTCCTCCCCTCCCCCCTCCTCCCTCCCCCCCCTCCCTTCCCCCCCCTCCCTCCCCCCTCCCCCTCCTCCCCTTCCCTCCCCCCCTCCCTCCCCTCCCTCCTCCCCCTCCCTCCCCCTCCTCCCCCTTCCCTCCTCCTCCCCCCCTCCCCCTCCCCTCTCTCCCCCTCCCCCCCCCCCCCCCTCCTCCCTCCCCCCTCCCCCTTCCCCTCCTCCCCCTTCCCCCCCTCCCCCCTCCTCCCCCCTCCTCCCCCCCCCCCTCCTCCTCCCTCCCCCCTCCCCCTCCCCCCCCTCCCTCCCCCTCCTCTCCCCTCCCTCCCCTCTCCCCCCTCCTCCCCCCCCCCTCCCTCCCCCTCCTTCCCCCCCCCCCTCCCCCTCCCCCCTCCCCCCCTCCTCCCCCCCCCCTTCCCCCTCCCCCTCCCCCTCTCCTCTCCCCCCCTCCCCCCTCCCCCCCCCCTCCCCTCCCTCCTCCCCTCTCCTCCCCCCCTTCCTCCCCCTCCCTCCCCCCCACCTCCCCCCTTCCCCCCTCTTCCCCCCTCCCCCCCCCCCTCCCCCTCCCTCCCCTCCCCCTTCCCCTTCTCCTCCCCTCCCCCCCCCTCCCCCTCCCTCTCTCCCCCACCCCCCCCCTCCCCCCCTCTCCCTCCCTCCCTCCCCCCCCCCCCCCCTCCACCCCCCCCCTCCTCCCTCCTCCCCCCCCCCTCCTCCCCCTCCCCCCACCCACCCCCCCCCCTCCCTCCCGCCCCCTCCCCTCCCCCCCCTCCTCCTTCCCCTCCCCCCCTCCTCCCCCCCCCTCCCCCCCCTCCCCGCCCCCCCCCTCCTTCCTCCTCCTGCCCCCCCTTCCTCCCTCCCCCGCCCCCCCTCCCCTCCCCCTCCCTCCTCCCCCCCCCCCCCCTCCTCTCCCTCCCCCCCCATCCCCTCCCTCCCCCCCCCACTCCCCCCCTCCCCCCCTTCCCCTCTTCCCCCCCCTCCCCCCTCCCCCCTCCTCCCCCCCCCCCCCCCCCCTCTCTCCCCTCTCTCCCCCCCTCCCCTCCCCCCCCCCCCCCTCCCTCCTCCTCCCCTCCTCCACCCCCCCCCCCCTCCCCCCCTCTCCTCCCCTCCCCCCCCCTCCCCTCCCCCCCCCCCGCCTCCCTCCCCCCCCCCCCTCCCCCCTCCCTCCCCCCCCTCCTCCCCACCCCCCCCTCCCCCCCCTCCCCTCCCCCCCCCCCCCCCTCCCCTCCCCCTCCCCCTCCCCTCCTCCTCCCCCTCCCCCCCCCCTCCCCCCTCCCCTCCCTCCCCCCCCCCCCCCCCCCTCCCTCCCCTCCCCCCCCCCCCCTCCCCCCTCCCCCCCTCCCCCTCCTCCCCCCCCTCCCCCCCCCCTCCCTCCCCCCCCTCCCCCTCCCCCTCCCCACCCCCCCCTCCCCCCTCCCCTCCCTCTCCCCCCCCCCCACCCCCCTCCCCCCTCCCCCCCTCCCCTCCCCTCCCTCCTCCCTCCCCCCTTCCCCCCCCCCCCTCCCCCTCCCTCCCTCCCCCCCCCCCTCCCCCTCCCCTCCCCCCCTCCCCCCCCCCCCTCTCCCACCCCCTCCCCCCTCCCCCCCCCCCCCCTCCCCCCTCCCTCCCCCCCCTCCCCCCCCACCCCTTCCCCCCCCCCCCCCACCCCCTCCTCTCCCCCCCTCCCCCCCCTCCCCTCCCCCCCCCCCCCCACCCTCCCCCCTCCCCCCCCTTCCTCCCCCCCCCCCTCCTCCCCTTCCCCCCTCTCCCCTCCCCCCCTCCCCTCCCATCCTCCCCCCCCATCCCCCCTTCCTCCCCCCCTCCCCCCCTCCCCCCCCCCCCCCCTCTCCTCCCCTCCCCCCCCCCCTCCCTCCCCCCTCCCCCCTCCCCCATCCCTCCTCTTCCCCCCCTCCCTCCCCTTCCCCCCCCCCCCCCCTCCCCTCCCTCCCCCTCCCCCCCCCCCCCTCCTCCCCCGCCCCTTCCTCCCCCCCCCCCTCCCTCCCCCCCTCCCCCCCTCCCCCCCCTCCCCCCCCTCCCCCTCCCCCTCCCCTCTTCCCCCCTCCCCCCCTCCTCCCCCCCCCCCTCCTCCCCTCCCCCCCCCCCTCTCCCTCCCCCCCCCCCCCTCCCTCCTCCCTCCCTCCCCCCCCCCCCCTCTCCCCCCTCCCTCCTCCCCCTCCCCCCCCTCCCCCCCCCTCTCCTCCCCCCCTCCCTCCCTCCCCCCCCCCCTCCCTCCCCTCCCCCCCCTCCTCCCCCTCCTCCCCCCCCCCCCCCCCTCCCCCTCCTCTCCCCCCCCCTCCCCCCCTCCCCTCCCTCCCCCCCCCCCTCCTCCCCCTCTCCCCCCCCCCCCCCCTCCCCCTCCCCCCCTCTCCCCCCCCCCCCCTCCACCCCCTCCTCCCCCCCCCCCCCTCCTCCCCCCCCCCTCTCCCCCCCCTCCCCTCCCCCCCTCCCACCCCCCCTCCCCCCCACCCCCTCCCCCCTCTCCCCCCCTCCCCCCCCCCTCCCCCCTCCTCCCCCCCCCCCCCCCCCTCCCCCCCCCCCCTCCCCCGCCCCCTCTCCTCCTCCCCTCCCCCCCTCCCCTCCCTCCCTCCACCCCCCCCCCCACCCCCCCCCTCCTCCCCCCCCCCTCCCCCCCCCTCCTCCCCATCCCCCTCCCCCCCTCCCCCCTCTCCCTCCCCCCCCCCTCCCCCCCCCATCCCCTTCCCCTCCCCCCCCCCCCTCCCCCCTCCTCCCCCACCCCTCCCTCCCCCTCTCCCCCCCTCCCCTCCCCCCCCCCCCCTCCCCTCCCACCCCCCCCTCCTCCCCTCCCCCCTCCCCCCCTCCCCCTTCCCCCTCCCGCCCCCCCCCCCCCCTCCCCTCCCCCACCCCCCTCCCCCCCCCCCTCTCCCCCCTCCCTCCTCCCACCCCCCCCCCTACCCCCTCCCCCCTCTCCCCCTCCCTCTCCCCTCCCCCCCCCCCCCCCCTCTCCTCCCCCCCCCCCTCCCCCCTCCCCCCCCCTCCCCCCCCCCTCACCCCCCCCCCCCCTCCCCCCCCCCCTCCCCCCCCCCGCCCCCCCTCCCCCCCCCCACCCCTCCCCTCTCCCCCTCCCTCCCCCCTCCCCCCCCCCCGCCTCCCCCCTCCGCCCCCCCCCCCCCCCTCCCCAGTCCCTCCCTCTCGCTTAACTTTGCTGGCACGGCAGAGTGTCGTGGTCGGCCGCCGTGGTGCTTCGGGTCTGATCCCCCCCCTCTGGAACGACAGAGGTTGTGGTCTGTCGTGGTGTGC
>CAJQUW010013498.1:405000-406323 GCA_907163375.1 Prostheceraeus crozeri
TCATATTGTAAAGAATGATGAGACGAATCGTTTGCAACAAACCGCATGTCGCTACGATGAATACTTTCGGAGATAGAGCCATTTTAAGTTTTCTTCCGAGCATATATAAACCCCCGACAACGTAAGTCTGATCACTTCATCGAAAGACGAGGTAAGCGACGGTCGTCGCTCTGAGCTCCCGATATCGGTGTTTCAAAGGACTCTATCTTTTGAAGTAGGCAAGCTATCTTGCTTACTTCAAAGTTTGTATGATAGAGTTTGATAGTGTCTTTACTACTGATAAAATTTTTTAAAAGTAGTATGAGTAGTAAAATGCGGAATTTTTTAAAAATTCTTAATTTTCACTTTTTTCAAAGTTTTAACATATAGACTAAGGTTTTCAAGTATCCTGAGTTCAAATCTGCTATCAGATTTGAAATTTAACTAAGTCTAAGGCAGCTTTGAGGGGTTAGATCCCAGCTACTGATCACTACCTTTGACTCGGCGTTCCTGTTACCACTTCGGGGCAGTGACAATGATGTCTTCAGCTGTAAAGAGCGGGTATCGGGGAAGATCTCTCACTTCCCTAGTGATCAGTACAAGGCCTTCGGGCTGTCGACGGGATCGAGTGCCACTCACTACACTCTTTAGGAATATGACTGTACTACATGATTCCAAACTTATACAAATTTCATTATCTTACAGCTAACGATAAAATCAAGCATGGCTAACGACAAAAATCGTAAATACCATATCAAAATGTGTGTGTGCGGTCGTATAAATCGCAGTGCGGACGCCAAGGCTCACGTCAAGAAGGCGGGCACCGGCCACATGATTATCTTGAATAGGGTTGCGTGCGTGAAGTGTAGAGTGCTGAAGGGTGATGAGGATGAGGCGCGTTTTACAGAGTGCAGAAAAACAACTAAAAAAAACCACAAATGAACGAGTGTCAATTGCACATAAAAAAAATCGAGCATACCACATATACACATAATACATGCAATGAGAAAATAAAAAAGAAAACAATAACAAAATGCAACAAACAAAACAAAATTCGCACACAACAACAACCAAAAAAAGTGCAAAAACTCTAAACACAAAAATAGCATAGACACATGCACCAACCACAAAAAACCCATGCAAAAAACACATACTACAAATTGCATGCAACATAAGAAAATCAAAACAAAAGAAAACGTTGCAAAATCTCAAAAATGGTGCAAACAAATAAACAAACAAAAACACTTCCAGTACATACCCAAACAACAATTCCCCCTAAAACACAGAAAATTAACAAAACTAACAAACAATGCAACATAAACCAAAAAACTACAATCATATACA
>CAJQUW010013499.1:0-89426 GCA_907163375.1 Prostheceraeus crozeri
GAATCGGAGAAAAAATGTAAAGAAAATTTAAAATTTAATGGATACACTAATAAGGATTTTAGTGTGTCTGATAGAAACACCCAAAAAAATAAAACTAGTAAAATCAACGATGATAAAAAAAGCATTTTGGAGTTACCGTTTATAAGCGACAGTCTTAATAGGAAAATTAATTACCAAATAAGAAAACATAGGTTGAATGTCCGTCTCGTCAGTACGGGCAACAAAAAACTGTGTAATGTTTTGAAGAAAAAATGCAAAAAAGTTAACACAATGATTGTAGAATATGCAACAAGCTATCCCAAAATCATGACTGTGAGACATCGTGTGTTGTTTCTCAATTCTCTTGTAGAAAGTGTGGTGATAAATATATAGGTAAAACTGCTAGACCTTTCTATATTAGATACAACGAACACAGTCTCAGTATTCGTAATAAAAATGATCTAAGTGCTTGTCTGAACACAGTAAGACCTGTCTTGTTAACGGTTGATTTTGATGTTGAATTTCTTCGCTGCTTAAATGATCCTGTTGAAACAAGCGTGGTGGAATCGCGATTAATCAATAAGTGCCATCCTAAAATGAACATCTCATAGAATTTGAGGAAGGCAAATATTCCTCTTGTCAATATTTGCAACGCATGCTTATCTTTGAAGATCCATTCTCATTCATTGTTGTGGTCAGTGTTTCTGAATGTATTTGGAGGAGGATGGAGACTGTTATTCACATCAGATCAGACACGCGATTAACTTAATATGCACACAATTCATCCGAAAAATCAACGCATCCCCTTCGAGCATTTTCCAACGAAGCTGCAACCCGAGTGTTCCGAGTGCATTGCGTCCATCGATTTGTTCTTGTGTAGGTTTATCGTCATATTATCGTCATCGACATATCTTTATTAAACACTGTCAAACTTGCACCTGCATTAAGTTCTCTTATACAACAGCATACTAAAAGAGCAAAGCGTGCCTATGACATCAAAAGGATGAAAATAAAAAATGTTTTGCACCTCAATGAATCTCAGTGTGTGACGATACTACTGCTGAATCAATGTAGTAGTATGCACAAAAAAGGAAAAGCATGATTATAGTATTGAAAAGTATTTTAGAAAGTGAGAAAGGTAGTCGTCTGAAGCGTGCAGATCATACTAGATGTGGTTCTGCTTTAAGAAATTTATATTTACTGCGATTAGTGGACTGCATTAGGAGGTGATTCAGCTCGCTTCGATCGGTGCTGGTGAAGAGTGATTGAATATATTGGGCCGCGGTCTGATATCTATGATTCATACAACTCATACATTGAGGAGGTAATGTCAGTTTTGGCGAAAAACTGTGGCGATACTTCGGTCTCACCACTCTCGATGTTACTCACGAGTGCTAATCTAAGATGAACTTGTGCATGGAATATGGATGTGACTTAAACTTCCCAATATGAAATGTTGAAGACTTTTTGCGTAATGGTTATCTACAATTCAAAGCAACTTTAAGTTCAATTGTAGAAAAGAAGGACGATCTGCAGATTCCAATTGAATTCAAATTGTTAGGAGGACATGTAGAAGTTAACTCTTTAAAAGTGAAATTGCTGAGGATTTTGATTAGAAGTATTTATAGAACATTTGATTATCCGATGCTCAAAATGACAATCTAGAAGTTAACTAGGCCTGGGAGCCCTCGGGATTAAAGGTTTGAGGGTTTGAAAGGATCAAGGGTTGCACCCTAGCGATTACACGAGCGCGAAGCCCAAGTTTAATCGGAAGTGGTGTAACTACAGAATTGAATATTTTGTTTATCTGCTTCGGTTTCCTAGAAGTGTGATTAATTTGAAATCGACGGGACATCGAGGAACCTATTAAATGGGCAAAAAGGAATTCCTAATACCTTACAGAGATAGGAAAAAAGTTGTGCATTGCTTGCGGATTAATGTGAGTTCCAGCAAAGTGCTTCGATTGCCAAAATTCCTTCAGATTCGAAGAATTCAGATCATTGCCCGCAAGTTTTCTCCATAATGTTGGCCCTTCCAATCATTATTAAAGAAAGCAGCAGGCGTACGAAAATTAGTTCACTTGATGATCCTCTACTCGGCATTGCTCACTGTATAGTACATACATTGAATCGAAGCCAAAACAGGGATGTGTGTTTTGGTGTGTGCGAAGTGATATCACAGCACGCACGCATCTCTCACTGGCTCTACTGTCCTCTGCTGACAGCTTATTGTTTGTCATTTCCAATAGCAAGTGATAGACAAATTATCCATTCGAGAAAGAGCAAGTTGTGTGATGTAATGTGCCATTTCGATATTAAGGTCAAATACAATTCTTCCTTTCTAGGAAACCGAAGCGCGTGCAGATGAATCTAATTCTGTGGGTGTAACCGAACTGTCGCCAGAGTTTTTCGCCAACCTCCTCAATGTATGAGTGGTATGAATCATAGATATCAGACTGCGTGAGCAATGATTTCTGAAACCATTTCTAAACTATCGACAGGCAGAATTTCATCGTCTAATTGGTTTGTCGGTTTTCTCATAGACTCATTATGTTTAGATTCTACCCAAGACAGCTGCATTTAGGCAAAAATCCGTGACTTAGGTAGGAAGCATTCCTCGTCAACTTACCCGAATGTTCTCTATCTCTTTGTTGTGCTTTCTATTCTTTTTGTAGCTTACTTTGTAGCTACTATTGCTATGATGGAGAAAATGAAATTCCATTACATACATTCTATGAAATTCTAGAACTAGGCATGCCTTTCAATGACATCGCAATCCAAGAGCATCTCTGCTTAGATAACAGCAGTTTAACCAAATCTTCTAATCTTTAAAATGTTCACCTTATCGTTATACATCAGAGAGTTTGAAACTCATTCTTTTTTGGATCTAATTGTTGAATTGTTAAGGTACAGTTTCTGCATGTACATAGAAATCGGTTCAATGTGCTGCATCACAGTTGCAAAGAAGTCGCACTTGTCATGCTTCTCAGTCACAACTGTGGCTGCAAGTGAATTAGAACACGTTCGGCTGTGATTTCTTACACTGTTACTGTGCAACAAATGAGCTTAGCTCAACTGCTTCTGTAGCGTTAACTGATCGGAAAACACAATTTCATTGAAGCATCTGTAATATACCGACATCTGGCAAATACAACAAAAAATGAGACCAAAACCAATCAATCAACAACAAATTGTCATTCAGATACCATGTCATACTCAAACACATTTTCAATACAGAGTTCAAATTGCTCAAGTAGTCAGAGAAATGTCTACGAAAATCAGATTTTTTGTCCATTTTGATATCAAAATATGACAGGGACTACCTTGTGGGAACGTTTCTTGCCAAGATTTTGCAGCTTCTTTTTACTAATTTTGGTGATAAAACTATCAATATATTAGATCAGTAAAAAGAGATGGGTTTTGTTTTTGAGTTTATTTGACATTGACATTACTACTTGTCCACCATGGAATGCAGTAAAAATATTTTAAATTGTTGAAATATTTGCAATTGTTTGAAATTTGCAGTTATCCAGAAATCTTCTCTTTAGTAGAGCAATGCAAAGCCAATCATCATGGTCAAAAAACATGATTTGTTAACCCTCGCCTCACTGCGGGGGGAATGTATCGCACCCTCTGTCGAATTTTTTAAATATTTTTTAAACCAAGAAAGCTATGGCCACCAGATTTCTAGTAGCTTACCATCTACATATTATGCAACTTTTGACCGAAGGATAATAAGCTTGCGCAATACTTTTGGCGTGAGATCAATTTTAAAATTTGAATGTTTGGAATATTTTGGTTGGCTTCGGTATATATTCACTTCTAAATGTCGTTTGACAAAATTGGTGCAACAGTTTGGGAGATCAGCGGCCCCCTTCCCCCCAGTGGGGCAAGGGTTACGCTAATGAGTCTTTAACTAGGCCTGTATGTCTTTAAACAGATTTCGTCATGAGGAAATTTTTGAATATCTTCCTTAAAGTTTGAATGATGTGAACTTTGGCCTCATCTAATACAATGATGCAATCTCAGAGCGATTAATAATCATTGCTTTAATAATAACCACCTGAATCAGATCTTCCGATTAGTGCATAGTTTATTGGTTTTTGCTGTAATTCTCCACTTCAAACACATAGTGATCTAATGGAAATTTGTTAAAAATTGCCGGTTTTTTGTATAAGTAGGTGTGTGAGGTATTACATAGCTTGAGCATGTGCTCATGTGCTTGATACTCTGCCTGCTTTCTGCAAGACACGTTCCCACATGGTGTACGACTGGGGTAGCTACAAATTTGAGAGTGTCCTATTTCTTAGTATTTGTTGATATAGAAGCATTTTCGTTGCTTTTTGTTTTAAACATGTTCCGAATTTTTTGCACTTCCAGCTTCTAGCACATCCTGTTTTACATTTGGTTTTAGAGCATTTTTAAGTTTATTTGCGATATTTTGCAATTTTAGTTTACATCCTATGTTTAGTTGAGAATTTCCAAAATTAAAAGAATCTTTTGCACTGTCTGCTCCTGGAGAATCCTGTATATCTTCTGCGCTTGTCAAATCTTGAACAATTTCTGCTGTGGATGAATCTTCGACACTTTTTGCGGCTTGTGAATCTTTCACCTTTTCCAGGCTTGCCGATGAATTTTCGACGTTTCTTACGCTTGGTGATGAATCTTCAACGTTTCCTACGCTTGATGAAGAATATTCGGCGTTTCCTACGCTTGATGAAGAATATTCGGCGTTTCCTACGCTTGGTGATGAATCTTCAGCCTTTCCTACGCTTGGTGATGAATCTTCAACCTTTCCTACGGTTGGTGATGAATCTTCAACCTTCTGTGCGCTTGATGAACCGTCAGCCTTTTCTACGCTTGGTGATGAATCTTCAACCTTCTGTGCGTTTGATGAATCTTCAGTCTTTCCTACGCCTGGTGATGAATCTTCAACCTTTCCTACGATTGGTGATGAATCTTCAACCTTTTCTACATTTGATGATGAATCTTCAACCTTCTGTGCGCTTGATGAACCGTCAGCCTTTTCTACGCTTGGTGATGAATCTTCAACCTTCTGTGCGTTTGATGAATCTTCAGCCTTTCCTACGCCTGGTGATGAATCTTCAACCTTTCCTACGGTTGGTGATGAATCTTCAACCTTTTCTACATTTGATGATGAATCTTCAACCTTCTGTGCGCTTGATGAACCGTCAGCCTTTTCTACGCTTGGTGATGAATCTTCAATCTTTCCTACGCCTGGTGATGAATCTTCAACCTTTCCTACGATTGGTGATGAATCTTCAACCTTTTCTACATTTGATGATGAATCTTCAACCTTCTGTGCGCTTGACGAACCGTCAGCCTTTTCTACGCTTGGTGATGAATCTTCAATCTTTCCTACGGTTGGTGATGAATCTTCAACCTTTTCTACATTTGATGATGAATCTTCAACCTTCTGTGCGCTTGATGAACCGTCAGCCTTTCCTACGCCTGGTGATGAATCTTCAACCTTTCCTACGATTGGTGATGAATCTTCAGCCTTTTCTACATTTGATGATGAATCTTCAACCTTCTGTGCGCTTGATGAACCGTCAGCCTTTTCTACGCTTGGTGATGAATCTTCAATCTTTCCTACGGTTGGTGATGAATCTTCAACCTTTTCTACATTTGATGATGAATCTTCAACCTTCTGTGCGCTTGATGAACCGTCAGCCTTTTCTACGCTTGGTGATGAATCTTCAACCTTTCCTACGGTTGGTGATGAATCTTCAACCTTTTCTACATTTGATGATGAATCTTCAACCTTCTGTGCGCTTGATGAACCGTCAGCCTTTTCTACGCTTGGTGATGAATCTTCAACCTTTCCTACGGTTGGTGATGAATCTTCAGCCTTTTCTACGCTTGGTGATGAATCTTCAACCTTCTGTGCGTTTGATGAATCTTCAGCCTTTCCTACGCCTGGTGATGAATCTTCAACCTTTCCTACGGTTGGTGATGAATCTTCAACCTTTTCTACATTTGATGATGAATCTTCAACCTTCTGTGCGCTTGATGAACCGTCAGCCTTTTCTACGCTTGGTGATGAATCTTCAACCTTCTGTGCGTTTGATGAATCTTCAACATTTTCTACGCTTGGTGACGAATCGTCGACATTTTCCACGCTTGGTGAAGAATCTGCGACATTTTCTGTTTTGAGAGAATCTTGAATATTTTCAACCTTAGAAGACTCTTTCACTTTATCTTTGTTTAATGAATCTTGTTTATATGCTGTGCGGGATGAATTTGAAGTGCCTTCTCCGTTTGACAAAACTTGCGTATCTTCACCTTTTAACGAATCTTGAAAATTCCTTGCTTTTGATGAGCCTTTTCTTCTTTCTGCCTTTGATGAGCCTTTTCTTCTTCCTTTCTTTGATAGGCCTTTTCTTCTTCCTGTCTTTGATGGGCCTTTTCTTCTTCCTATATTTGATGGGCCTTTTCTTCTTTCTGCCTTTGATTGGCCTTTTCTTCTTCCCGTCTTTGATAGGCCTTTTCTTCTTCCCGTCTTTGATGCTCCTTTTCTTCTTCCTGTCTTTGATGGGCCTTTTCTTCTTCCTGTCTTTGATGGGCCTTTTCTTCTTCCTGTCTTTGATGGGCCTTTTCTTCTTCCTATCTTTGATGTGCCTTTTCTTCTTCCTGTCTTTGATGGGCCTTTTCTTCTTCCTGTCTTTGATGTGCCTTTTCTTCTTCCTGTCTTTGATGGGCCTTTTCTTCTTCCTATCTTTGATGGGCCTTTTCTTCTTCCCGTCTTTGATGGGTATTTTCTTCTTCCCGTCTTTGATGGGCCTTTTCTTCTTTCTGTCTTTGATGGGCCTTTCCTTCTTCCTATATTTGACGGGCCTTTCCTTCTTCCTGTCTTTGATGGGCCTTTTCTTCTTCCCGTCTTTGATATGTCTTTTCTTCTTCCCGTCATTGATGGGCCTTTCCTTCTTCCTGTCTTTGATGGGCCTTTCCTTCTTTCCGTCTTTGATGGGCCTTTCCTTCTTCCTGTCTTTGATGCTCCTTTTCTTCTTCCTTTCTTTGATGGGCCTTTTCTTCTTCCTGTTTTTGATGGGCCTTTCCTTCTTCCTGTCTTTGATGGGCCTTTCCTTCTTCCTGTCTTTGATAGGCCTTTTCTTCTTCCTGTCTTTGATAGGCCTTTTCTTCTTCCTGTCTTTGATGGGCCTTTTCTTCTTCCCGTCTTTGATGGGTCTTCTGTTCTTCCTGTCTTTGATAGGCCTTTCCTTCTTCCTGTCTTTGATAGGCCTTTTCTTCTTCCTGTCTTTGATGGGCCTTTTCTTCTTCCCGTCTTTGATGGGTCTTCTGTTCTTCCTGTCTTTGATGGGCCTTTTCTTCTTTCTGTCTTTGATAGGCCTTTTCTTCTTCCTGTCTTTGATGGGCCTTTTCTTCTTCCTATCTTTGATGGGCCTTTTCTTCTTCCTATCTTTGATGGGCCTTTTCTTCTTCCCGTCTTTGATGGGCCTTTTCTTCTTCCCGTCTTTGATGGGCCTTTTCTTCTTCCTGTCTTTGATGGGCCTTTCCTTCTTCCTGTCTTTGATGGGCCTTTTCTTCTTTCTGTCTTTGATAGGCCTTTCCTTCTTCCTGTCTTTGATAGGCCTTTTCTTCTTCCTGTCTTTGATGGGCCTTTTCTTCTTCCCGTCTTTGATGGGTCTTCTGTTCTTCCTGTCTTTGATAGGCCTTTCCTTCTTCCTGTCTTTGATAGGCCTTTTCTTCTTCCTGTCTTTGATGGGCCTTTTCTTCTTCCCGTCTTTGATGGGTCTTCTGTTCTTCCTGTCTTTGATGGGCCTTTTCTTCTTTCTGTCTTTGATAGGCCTTTCCTTCTTCCTGTCTTTGATGGGCCTTTTCTTCTTCCTGTCTTTGATGGGCCTTTTCTTCTTCCTGTCTTTGATGGGCCTTTCCTTCTTCCTGTCTTTGATGGGCCTTTCCTTCTTTCTGTCTTTGATGGGCCTTTTCTTCTTCCCGTTTTTGATGCTCCTTTTCTTCTTCCTGTCTTTGATGCTCCTTTTCTTCTTCCCATCTTTGATGGGCCTTTCCTTCTTCCTGTCTTTGATGCTCCTTTTCTTCTTTCTGTCTTTGATGGGCCTTTCCTTCTTTTTCCCGTCTTTGATGGGCCTTTCCTTCTTTTTCCCGTCTTTGATAGGCCTTTTCTTCTTCCTGTCTTTGATGGGCCTTTTCTTCTTCCTGTCTTTGATAGGCCTTTTCTTCTTCCTGTCTTTGATGGGCCTTTTCTTCTTCCTGTCTTTGATGGGCCTTTCCTTCTTCCTGTCTTTGATGCTCCTTTTCTTCTTCCTGTCTTTGATGGGCCTTTCCTTCTTCCTGTCTTTGATGCTCCTTTTCTTCTTCCCGTCTTTGATGGGCCTTTTCTTCTTTCTGTCTTTGATGGGCCTTTTCTTCTTCCTGTCTTTGATAGGCCTTTTCTTCTTCCTGCCTTTGATGGGGCTTTTCTTCTTCCTGTCTTTGATGCTCCTTTCCTTCTTCCTGTCTTTGATGGGCCTTTTCTTCTTTCTGTCTTTGATAGGCTTTTCCTTCTTTCTGTCTTTGATGGGTCTTTTCTTCTTCCTGTCTTTGATGGACCTTTTCTTCTTTCTGTCTTTGATGGGCCTTTCCTTCTTTTTCCCGTCTTTGATGGGTCTTTTCTTCTTCCTGATTTCGATGGGCCTGTTTTACTTGTTGTTGATGAGCCTTGTTTACCTCTTGCGTTTGGTTGTTCTTGTCTGTTTTTGAAGTTTGAGGAATCTTCTATGTTTTTCACGCTTGTTGATTCTTCTGATTTTTCTGCGCTCTGTGATTCTTCAGTGTTTTCTGCCTGCCGCGACAAACCATGCTTTCTTTCTGTAGACTTTGAATTTTCTATATTGTTTGGCCGCTGGTTCATGTATCTTGGGTTCGACGAATACTCTGCATTCTCTGCCTTGTCACCAGCATGGTTATATCCGTACCTGCCAAGCTTGTTTCCAGCGTTACCATTCCTGTCAACATTATGGTCCGCTCCAATGGACTCGTTGTTGCCATTCTTGTCAACATTATCGTCTGCTCCATAGAACTCGTTGTTACCATTCTTGTCATCATTATCGTCTGCTCCATAGAACTCGTTGTTACCATTCTTGTCATCATTATCGTCTGCTCCATAGAACTCGTTGTTACCATTTTTGTCATCATTATCGTCTGCTCCATAGAACTCATTGTTGCCATTCTTGTCAACATTATCGTCTGCTTCATAAAATCCATTGTTTCCGTTTATGCCACCATTGTGGTTCACTCTATAAATGCCGTTGTTGCCATTTTTGTCACCATTGTGTCTGCGTTCACGTAAGTTGTTTCCATTGAAACGATCACGATTATTCCCATAAATGCCGTTGTTGCCATTTTTGTCACCATTGTGTCTGTACCCAACAAAGTTGTTTCCATTATGACCATCACGACTATTTCCATAAATGCCGTCGTTGCCATTCTTGTCACCATTGTGTCTCTGCCCAACAAAGTTGTTTCCATTAAAACGATCACGATTATTCCCATAAATGCCGTTGTTGTCATTTTTGTCTCTATTATGTCTGTGTTCACGTAAGTTGTTTCCATTGAAACGGTCACGATCATTCCCATAAATGCCGTTGTTACCATTTTTGTCTCCATTATGTCTGTGTTCACGTAAGTTGTTTCCATTGAAACGATCACGATTATTCCCATAAATGCCGTTGTTACCATTTGTATCTCCATTATGTCTGTGTTCACGTAAGTTGTTTCCATTAAAACGATCACGATTATTCCCATAAATGCCGTTGTTACCATTTTTGTCTCCATTATGTCTGTGTTCACGTAAGTTGTTTCCATTGAAACGATCACGATTATTCCCATAAATGCCGTTGTTACCATTTTTGTCTCCATTATGTCTGTGTTCACTTAAGTTGTTTCCATTAAAACGATCACGATTATTCCCATAAATGCCGTTGTTACCATTTTTGTCACCATTGTGTCTGTACCCAACAAAGTTGTTTCCATTATGACCATCACGACTATTTCCATAAATGCCGTTGTTACCATTTTTGTCTCCATTATGTCTGTGTTCACGTAAGTTGTTTCCATTGAAACGGTCACGATTATTCCCATAAATGCCGTTGTTACCATTTTTGTCTCCATTATGTCTGTGTTCACGTAAGTTGTTTCCATTATAACCATCACGACTATTTCCATAAATGCCGTTGTTACCATTTTTGTCTCCATTATGTCTGTGTTCACGGAAGTTGTTTCCATTAAAACGATCACGATTATTCCCATAAATGCCGTTGTTACCATTTGTATCTCCATTATGTCTGTGTTCACGTAAGTTGTTTCCATTAAAACGATCACGATTATTCCCATAAATGCCGTTGTTACCATTTTTGTCTCCATTATGTCTGTGTTCACGTAAGTTGTTTCCATTGAAACGATCACGATTATTCCCATAAATGCCGTTGTTACCATTTTTGTCTCCATTATGTCTGTGTTCACGTAAGTTGTTTCCATTGAAACGATCACGATTATTCCCATAAATGCCGTTGTTACCATTTTTGTCTCCATTATGTCTGTGTTCACGTAAGTTGTTTCCATTAAAACGATCACGATTATTCCCATAAATGCCGTTGTTACCATTTTTGTCTCCATTATGTCTGTGTTCACGTAAGTTGTTTCCATTGAAACGGTCACGATTATTCCCATAAATGCCGTTGTTACCATTTTTGTCTCCATTATGTCTGTGTTCACGTAAGTTGTTTCCATTAAAACGATCACGATTATTCCCATAAATGCCGTTGTTGCCATTTTTGTCATCATTATGCTTGTGAATGTTGCGATGGGCCGCACCCCGCATTTGATAGCTGTTTGGATCAATGCCAGGCAAATAGTCGGCTTTAGAACTGTCGCCTTGGGATTGCATTCCTTTAAGATGTTTTTGATTATCACTTGGGTCGTTGTTGCTAATGGTCTTGCCATTAAAATCATCATGGTTTGGAGACATTTCATTTCCAGGTTTCTGATTGTTATTTTGTTCGATATTATCGTAGCGATAATTTTGATTATAAATGGGATAATTCGAATTCCATTTCCTTTGATAGGCGTCAGATTTTCGATTGTTTTCAAACTTGTTCCGGAAATTGTTTTCGAACGGATTGTAATTTGCACCTGAAAGGCAAGTGACCATTTTGAGTTCCAACGATTTGATCATTTGAACGTCAGATAATAACTCCTACAAATGCTTTGAATTGGAATAGCACTGTGCTCCAATGAGGTTGTCCATGAAATCTGGCAATGGCGCACAAGCGTCAAGCAGTGACTCTCATGAGCTCGAACGCGAGAGCACTTCTGTTGCTAACCAGAAGTTAGCCAAATTAAATTTGATTTTTAGTTGCCATCGGTCGGGATTCAATCATTTTGAAAGAAGCAAAAATAAGCAATTTTCTGCGACCATGTTGTAATTTTATTCCCTAATAAAATTACAACACGGTCGCAGAAAATTGCTTATTTTTGCTTCTTTCAAAATTAGCCTAATTAGTAGTGATATTATGCCTGGGAGACTCATGTTGCCATCATGACATTTTTAAAATTGCTCCAAATAATATAATAAACCGGCAGCCAGAACGAGCTTCTGCAGGGAAGGAGGCCGAGAATGAGACTTTCACAGAATGATGTATATCTTCTGCCTTTTACGAATCGGTAAGTCTGCCGAGCTCAAGTTAGTTCTTCCTCTTGTAAATATTATCACGAAGATTGAAAAGTCAACTTTTCAGCACGAGGAGCGATATCGTTATCGAGAGAGCGCAGTGATCGAGACAATGATATCGCTCAGATTAGTGAAAAGAACTTTTTAATCGAGTGAAGTTAATTTATTTCTATGCATGCATCTTCATCTGGAATGTGTTAGATATCTTAGCGTCCTATTTGTCGGCCAAACTATGACATAAAGAAGTCTACGGCTATACTTTGACCCATAGACTTCTAAATTTCTCTGGACAGATAGGTGAACAAAATTTGAAATCATTATCTTCTAAGTCTCCAGTCGTAGTATACTATGTTTTCCCAATCGCCAGCCGTCAGGAAAATTTTTCTTGACGTCTTAACCCGGTAAGAAAAAATTTCAATAGATATATTGTAGGTCTACATTTCTATGATAAGCAATCAAAATATCTCAAAAAATATCATAGGCCCCTATAACACAGTAAAGGTTTACAATAACAGTTTTAGCACAAATTGCACTTATTTATTGAAGTTGATATTCTGTGTTAATTGAAATGCTATTACCACTTCCAAATATCGCTGATAACTGATTTCGTGCGTCCATATTAATCGACGTACAAGTAGGCGCACATGTAGGCCTATCCATTGACACAGTTGTCATTGGAGTTACAGCAGGAAGATTTTGCTTGATTGCAGGGATCTCATCTTGAACATCACTTTCTGACTTTCTTTTGTGAAGGCTGCTGCTTAAGGTCTGTCTAAATGACTTTATTTGAGTTTCTCTTTTAAAGGAAGCGTACTTGCGCAATGATTCATTGGATTTATGCCCTGTAACTGCCGCTATATCCGAGACGTCATGACCAGCATCCATCATGTTAGATACCACCGTTGATCGAATGCAGTGGTTAGTATAGTTTTTGCTCAAATTAAGTCGCTGTGTCAGTGATTTCATTAGATTACCTAGGTAGTCTTTGCCTCGCACAGCTTTGTCGCTGTACCATACCTCGTCTGAATAACTTTGAAGAGGTCTTGGAAAAAGGCAACTTGTCTTCGATAGTTTTTGAAAATAAATACGAAGAGCAGTCACCGGGCATTTTTGAGAGTTATCTTTCAATTCGTACATTTTGCACTGTTTTGCATTTGAGTAAGTTTTTCTACTGAGAGATTCTTCAACATTCTTTGAAGAGACAGCCATGTGAAGTTCAACATATGGAACGTCCGCTGAATCATTGAAGATTACATTTTCTTTTGTCAAATTTCGAATACTTTCCCTTCCTCGTTGTCCGAAATAGTAAATAAAATTAAATATCACTTCATCTTGCAAGCTGACTGGATTTTTTCGATCAAAATATTCAGATAACTTTTTCAAATCAGCTTCTTCAAGTGGATGATAATGTTTTGTTTGCCCACCGTCCGTAAGAAATCGCCCAACCATTACTTTTAACATTATGTTAAACTTGTTGAAAGCCGAATCGTTGCTGAGATTTAACGGTCGGTAATTTGATAGGTAGTGGTTGAGAGCACTCCGAGTGCCCAAAAGAGTTGATGGAGCTAAAGATGCTCCATCTGGTCTCTTTAACGTTGAATAAAAATGCCTCAGGTACATATCAAGATATTCTAACGGCATTTTTTCAATGTTCATTGGGTAGTCATGTTCGACTAAAAATTCTTTAAATCGATTTACCGATGTTGCTGTCTTTTTCGCTGTAGATTCATTTCTTATAATTTCTTCGGCCATATCGAGTTCTGCCTGGATGTCTGGCTCTAATTCTTTTAGATATTCATTCGCGTCCATTCCTAAGGCCATAGAATACCTATTTTCTACATGTTCAGGCCAGCCAACAGTTGTGTTACAGAAGATCGAATCTTGTAGCTAATCGAAGGGATACTATTGAAGGGGACTATTTGATGTGTCTCTTGTGCGATTCAGTCTAATGCAAAATACCAAATAAACATGCCGCTCCTGGTTGTCAACCTAAATGCAATGATAGTGTAACACCAATGCATTCCGCTACATAACAAGGAATTTTGAATCTGTATAGTTGCATCGAGTTAGTAGAAAGTATTATATCCCAACTAAACATTCCGTCTTGTGTGACTTCCACTTCCACGAACCTGACGACAAGACCATCACGAAGTACATAGATCATTATCGCTTGAAGAAAGTGAAAAAATGAAAAAAATGAAAGTGCAAAGAAGAAAAAATGAAAAAGCGTAATCTAAAGGACAGAGCCATCAAAATTCCTTTATGTCTAAATTCTTCTCCAAACAACTACAAAGTTGCGATTCGGTAGGGCCACGTTTTCAAATACATTTCCTGGCAATGGAAGCACATTCGGAAGATTCTTTGGAAAGAAGATTTTGTCTAAAATCTACAAGGAAATCTTTCTATCTGGGTTTGTGATATCTCAAAGCGATCATGGACTACAAAATGACGAACATAAGTTGAAATCTTCCCTTCAGCGTCGTCTGCGAATGTTCGCATCTATCACGTAGAGAGAAATCCATTCCAACAAGCACATATCATATATCACAAGTTTTCCAAAGTTATCAATCTGATGACTTTTGTATAATATCTGGATGACCAGTCAGTAAAAGAAATTCGAAATCGGATTCAGTTATGTAATACTTGGGAAAGGCTGACAAAGTTGCTGGTGCAGTTGAAGTCTACGGACGGAAGATTAACGCTAGATCCTACCAATATCATTGAACATGCTAAGGGACAATTTCGGGAGGAAAAGAGAAGCCGCCGATTCCCACACTTTAAATGTCCTGAAATCAGGAAGAACAGAAAACGGAGCTCCTTCCTATATTTCAATGATTACAATGATGATGGACTCAATAAGCATTCCCAACCTGAGCAGCCACTTCTGAGGAGGTTGGAACAGATATGGAGCGGTCTGACCTGTGATGGAGAGCCTTCTGAGAAAAATGACAAGTACTCGAGACAGTACAATCGGATTATTTTTATAAGTGTTTTAACCGGACACGTCAAATGACTGGAGCAAATTATTTTATCTCCTTGCGTCATCGCACAGAGAGTGAAAATAAAATAAAAACAATTTTTTTATTGAAGTTTTTTGGACTCTGAGAAATGTTAATGATAGAATATCATGCAGTCAACCACAGAAGATGAAATGTATCCAGGATGTAAATGCTTGCATGCTAGGACTGATTTCAATATGAAACCTAATAATTGAGATGATGCCAGTGGTGCTAGTTGAAATGCAAAAGAATGTGATTCCTGTAGTGAATGCACTGTCAGAAATATTAAGTTGGCAATGCTCGACATCCCTGAAGCTGCAAAACTTTTGAGTAAAATGTATCATGGGGGTCCAAACACATCTGTGCTTCAGCCATGTATTCTTTGCAAGAGGCTATTCTATGAGATCCAACTGAATAGTTGTCTAAGAGAAAATAGCTTCTTGCTTAAAAAATATAAAAGGATGGTGCTCAGAATAGGCTATCGATTTATCATTTCTCTTGGTGACTTTTCCGATTACTTCTTCGCAAAATCTTGCTGTACATGCGTACATGAATCAGATTTCCGAAATTTCAATGAAATATTTCAACA
This sequence comes from Prostheceraeus crozeri, assembly GCA_907163375.1. Classification (NCBI taxonomy): domain Eukaryota; kingdom Metazoa; phylum Platyhelminthes; order Polycladida; family Euryleptidae; genus Prostheceraeus; species Prostheceraeus crozeri. The sequence goes on from CAJQUW010013499.1 coordinate 15,277, forward strand.
GCATGTGCAAGAAATTTGTTCATGACATCTCAGATGCCTTATTTCTGAGACTTATTAGAAGAAAAATCGCAAAAATGGGCTAATGACGTGGAGGTCTAGCACATGTATTCAACGCATAACCATTCATTCTCATGCGTCCTTACTCCCAATGTACATAAATATAGACACATGCTGTGCTTTACCTGCATTGTTCTGGCAATATGTTCTCTAAAATTTGATAACGCTTGATGACAGTCTATTTTTGCAGTAGTCTAATTTATGATTGCTGGCCTGAACATGTATGAGGCAAATTTCAATTTATGTGTCAAGAGAAATTTAGAAGTCTATGCTTTGACCATAGACCATAGAAATTTAGAAGTCTATGATTTGACATACAAGTCATAACGCATAGCTTAGTGCAGATATCTCTGCTCTTCCAATGATCTCAGTGATAATTATATGAAAAAATATCACACGAAAATTTGCATGAATTCTTAGATACTAAATATCACATATACATAGTTTGAAGAGCTGGTATTCAGCGGAAAAAGTTTTTTATTGTGTCCCTATAAGCACATAAAATCATTGTTTCAAAATTTTGCGAAATGGAAACTTGGATTGAAGGCTTGTTTTTTTCTTGGGTCCATCGACGAATTCCATCTTGAGCGTATACTGCAATCTGCCATTGTTCATTGGTGTTGATACCTGCGGACTTTGTTTGGTGGCATGTAATGCTCCATAAACTCCGACAGCAATATTTCACGATATCTGTCTTGTGTATTTATTAAATGACGCAAAATTCTCTTCAATTATTGAGCAACCCCGAAGGCCATGTTTGATTCTTGATGCTGCTACAAGTTCACTCCTTCTTCTTCAGAGAGAAAGTCATAAATAAATGCACAATTTTTAGTTAAGCACAAACTTTGAATGCCATCAGAAATAGACGGAACATTGAACGATTTATGCATTTTATCAAGCTTGAGTCATGCTATCTTGAATATGATATTTCATTCTATTTTTCAAGAATGTCGAGATTCAAGATTTTCTTGCTTTCCATGCGTGCCATTTGGATCTGAGTAGTAAGTTAGAAAACAACAATTTGACACCATTGATGTAGTGGTATAAACAGAATTGTTAGAATTTCACGCCGTCTACATGCGCTAAATGACTCGAATGGAAATTAATGGATTTGGATATTTCCATCGACTTCTGCATGGATTTCTATAGCATCTAGAAATCCATGGCTGTTGCTTAATACATGCACAGTAACCTACTGTCTACGAGGAGTTACACGGTGAGAATCTCCGAGCCGAAGGTGAGATTTCTGTGTAACTCCGAATAGACAGCTAGGTTACTGATATGTAACCCACGAGAAAATATGAAATATGCCTATGGCCAATCTGAGATCCAATACCATAGATCTATGTTGCGCTCTATAGATCCATTTTCATAACAAACTTAGATATTTCAATGAAACACAAGCTTAACAATATCTTAGATATCATAGTGATTTCAGCGGAGAAATACTTGATTTTGAATTGAGCGGAGAAATACAAATGGAAGTATAAGATCATGGAAATCTAAGAATTCCACAAGATAGGTCAAATATAGTCTATTCTTTTATGAAATAGGATAGGAAGAGCACGGTCATCAACTATACAGTAGTGGACTTTGATGATGAGCTGTTTAACTTTGACATTGAGGAAAAGCAGTAGAAAAAGGCTACGATCAAATAAGAAAGGAATTGAAAGAATTCCAGACTCAATACTAAGACGATAGGAAAGTCGCGCTTTACTTCAACTGATTCAAGCGAAGGCATGAATAATGGAAAGTGGCTCGTGACTACCAGAGTAAGGTATCAAGAGAACTGAATGAGGATTACCTATCAAAAGATGGAGATGAACTATCTGTTTGACTGCTTCTTCATAGAGCTCAAGAAACAAAATGGCGATTTGTATCCACTTCCCACATGGAAATCTATTATGTTTTCTATAACATTATCTCAACTAAACGAAAGGACGATGACCGAAGGATTACATCTTGAATTGACGACCACCTCAACAGCACAAAGTAAGTCTTCATCACATTTATTCTTGCCATTTTAATATCTAAATTCTAAACTACGGAATGGATTAAAATGAACACGAATTGTATTTGCTCTAATCTATTTAACTACTCATACTAGAATTTTTTAACCTGCAAATAGTTTATTTTTTGTGACATTTAGAAATTCATATCTAGGCCAACATAACAAAACACATGCAAAGTCGCATGATAGCTGGAATGTATTTATGATTCAATGAAGTCATTGGCTAACGAGCAATAGTGCTTAGGGTAAGAGTATCAAATAACGAAAATGAAATCAGTCATGTAAATATATAAAGTATGCATGTATATTAAGTATATGCTGCTCATACAGAGAAAATTGCCTCTTTGTATTCATGTTTCTATAATAGTCCATAAGTATTTTTGATTCAACAACAAAAGCTTGAGCTATTAAGCATATGGTGCAAATCATTTAAGCAATATAAACTGGCAACGGAACGTATTCCATCTTTTATTCATTTTATTCATATTTATTCAACAATTAATAACTACGTACATCATATTATGCTGATTATTTCATTCCAAAATACAAATGGTAGGATCAATGGCATCATATTATGATAGCAAATACTGTAATATATTTCTTGACTTTACTTCATTGACTACAAAATATCATAAATTTCTTAACAATTCTAATTGTTCTAATTCTTATAATTCTGTTTAATTCCAGCTCCCCTTCGAATGATGGATCAATTGTGGTTGCATCACACATTTGCTATCAAATGCAAATTTTCAATACCGTGGACATACTACAACAAGCAACAATTTTTCTAAGCAATGAGATCCAAGAGACGTGATGTAGATGACATAGTGCTATGCCTTCTTTCCAATGTTATAAAACATCACTACTTTGACATATCTATTGTCTTTTCGCCGGAGAAATATATAGTGACAATTTTAAGCAGATATCAGGGTAATTCATCGTCAGAGTGGGTTACATTCCGTGTATTATGTACATAACAAACGGAAACCATCAGATATCACACTCCGAATTACAGGTAAAACTATGCGTTGTGATAGACATGATACGATATTTTCAAGCATTATCCTATAACAAACTCCGGCCTGGGACAGTCGCTTGTTATGTTGATAATGCTTTGAAATATCGTTTGATATCCTATACATAATACACTATTTCTATCCATGAACTAGAAATAGACATAGGCTGTTAACATTGCAAAAGAAGACTTTTTGAATCTAAATTTGATACATTCGTTACATTCTATTAACCAAACAGCGACTTGAAATGAAAAGATGGTATCTGTAGATTGATCTGTAGTAAAAGATGGTCGGTGAATTTTTTCGAATATTGCCAGCTATCTGACAGAAAACCAAATTACCGGTAATGTTGATAATTGTGCTAATAATAAATCGTTTACCAATTTGATACTTTTGATTCTGCATTAGGTCGATGTAATTCCATTTAGCATAATGCATCTATGCTTCAAATGCTAGATTTAGGCACTTGTCAAGGATATTCAACGTAATTACAATCGAAATAATACACAGAGAAAATAAAATCATGACGGCGATACACTTTGCAACACAAAGGCTGACGAACTGCAAAGTATTGACCGCAAAGTTGACCAGGGACAGAAAAGTGTTGACCGCTAAGACTGAAAAGTAATGCTCATGCGCTCTGAAGGCTAGGGTAATATCAACTTTTCAACACATGCATAGAAATAAGATATTGTCAAAATGACTTATAGCTTATTCTGTGTGCATCCGGCCTTACTCTGACAATGACATAGAATGCCAACAGACGCTTATCTAATGTATTTTGCAATCCAGATGACTCACCTCCGCATGGGAATGCTGTAGACATTGAAATCCACGTTATTGTAAGAAAAGCTCCCATGTAGAGTATCCATGACATGCTAATAAATCGTCACTTGTAGAGGTTAAATTACTATTTACATCTGTCTATATATATTCTTACTGATTTAATTGACAATGCACCGTGAGAATTGAGTTATTTGGGAGAAAAATTTCATTACTTTTTCATGCATTGATTTAAGAATTTTATACATAATACTATCTTCATCACACAAATTTTAATTATCTTATTACTTCAGCTTATTTTCCCATGACAAATCTAATTCAGCAATAAGTCATCGTATTTCGACTTAGATAATGAAAATTAAGAAATTTGAGAAAAGTTCTCACCAGCATTCTTATTGATCGGTCAGACGGAATTCGTCGTGCTTCATATAACTTGATTAAGTATGATTAATTTCAAAAGTGAAAATTGAGTTATTATTCTATTGATGAGACAAATAATTAGGACATGATGCAATATCAATCATGGATGTTCTAAAAAGTGATGATGATTTTTCGCTGTTAAAAATGCATCCTTGATTTGCGGCTGCAACGGAAATTTGAAGAAAATATATTCACCCGTAGGCTTTGTACGTGGTGATGTCAACAAATTGCGAAAAAATCGTCTCTGAATACTACATAGCATTTTTTGTGCTAAAGTGTAGCATTCTAGACAGTAAATCAAAAAGTCCCATTTAATTGCCAATCTGAGTACTATACGGAAGTGCTAAAATTACCGAATGTAATTTCAGAAGTACTGAAATGTTTATTCAGGACTAGTTAAGAACTGAACTAACATGATGCAATATCAATATACGAGTAAATAAATATCTTCATTTCAAGAAATGTTGTGGAAATTTATCATCTGCATAATACTTGAAAAGAAAATTTTTTTGAAAAGAAGTAATATGTTTTATTATCATTCAATTGATTTTGAAAACACATTAAAAAACAGAACACGTGTTTGACATGATATTTGTTTCAATTTTATAACTAGCAATCAAAGGTAGTTTCACATGATTTCCGTGATTGAGATGGAGTGTGGCGTGCAGAACTATGCACTAAAGTGTAGCGTTTGCAGTATGGACATCAGATGTATAAGGACGCGACAGCAAGTTTTAAACTTGGAATAAATCCACGGACACGTACATTCTTCAACATTTTCTAAATTTTTTTGCTACTAGGAAATATCGACAAATTAATAATCATCTGAAAGAGAATTTTCGGATCTATCATTTGAATGTTGTTGAATTAATTATTTTTGAAATTGGTGGTTCCTAGAAGGCCATAAACCCGAAAGCCCGAAATTTTCTTTGACTTGTTTTGACAAGCGCATAATTCAATTTGAAACATTCTCCTTGTGATGTTCAAAACCGTCACAAGATTGGCTTTCAGAAAATATATAGTTTGACAGTGTTTTCTTGAAGTTTATAGGCAATATTTTGAAAGTAGTATAGATAGATAATGTGGCGATTTTTTCATTTATAGAATGTGTTGCGATAATAACAGAAATGACGCTGTTAACTAACTGGTGGCATTTCTTTACCTCAAAACTAGTGTTTTCTGCTTTTGTTGGGTAAATTTAAGGCTCTTCGAAGAAATATTCTGAAAATGAAAAAATCGCCACATTATCTATCTATACTACTTTCAAAATATTGCCTATAAACTTCAAGAAAACACTGTCAAACTATATATTTTCTGAAAGCCAATCTTGTGACGGTTTTGAACATCACAAGGAGAATGTTTCAAATTGAATTATGCGCTTGTCAAAACAAGTCAAAGAAAATTTCGGGCTTTCGGGTTTATGGCCTTCTAGGAACCACCAATTTCAAAAATAATTAATTCAACAACATTCAAATGATAGATCCGAAAATTCTCTTTCAGATGATTATTAATTTGTCGATATTTCCTAGTAGCAAAAAAATTTAGAAAATGTTGAAAAATGCACATGTCCGTAGATTTATGCCAAGTTTAAAACTTGCTGTCGCGTACTGTATAAGGACGCGACACGGGGTTTGAGCACGCTTCTTCCTGGATAATAGATCTTTTGGTCCAGTCTTCCCATATGAGAGAGAGAGACGATGTAGGTATCGCACGAGTGTGCGTTGTCGACGGCGTGATGAACAGCGACTGTGGGAAGGCTAACCACTGCGCCAAATGACAAGTCAGCATCGTTCTTTATAGCTCCTGCAGCGAAATTGTCACTCGGATCGCTTCTGTCTCAGGTGGCAAGTGCTCACAACTTGTAGTGACGGTTTGCTATGTTCCTGCATGTCGAAATGGGTACAGTGAAGCAAGAAATGATCCTACAAAACTGTCACGAATTTGACTGCTTGTACGTTCAAGTAGGAAGAAAAAAAATTGTTATCTTTTTCTTCTCATCATCCCACCTCTCACAAGCGCTCTGTGGTAAAGTGTATGACCAAACGAGCGACAGTTTTTTCTTCAAACAATAACTCTCGTAAGCATCAGATGAAAACTATGAAAAACATGCTGAATTGTAACGGTTATCCGGAAAACTTTGCAATGCTAACACATTTGACGATCGGATTGCCAGCACGAGCATTTCGAATAATGCGCGAAAAGTTACTATTCCATATGTCCGTAATGTCTCTGAGCCTATCTCAAGAATTTTTGCGAAGGTATGAGATTCACTGCTACCATAAGCCACTTAAGAAAATTTGTGACATTTTGACACTACCAAAGGACAAAGTTGACTCTGCCTTGAATTGTGGAGTTGTGTATAAGATCCCATGCAATGACTTTAATCGTTCATATATTGGGTAAACAGGGAATAGTTTTCAAACTCGCCTTAAACAGCATCAAGCAGCAGTGCGCCTTATTCAGTCAAACAAGTCTGCTTTGGCTGAACATGTCATCGAAGAAGCCCATTCTGTCGACTGGAGCTCGGCAAAGATAATATGCCATGAAAAGAACTATCATGAACGTCTATTTTTGGAGGCATGGCATGCGAAGAGAAATTTGTGTCTCAACCGATGTGACCTCCCTATTTCGCCTTTATATGATGAATTGCAATTGTCATTCCTTCTCTTTTTTCTTTTAAGCGTATATACCATGTATTGCCTACAGTGTAATTATTAATTATTGTTACTGTACCAACTAGGTTTCTTCCTATTCACTGAATACTCTGCTGCGTAGACGTGAAATACCAGGTTGGTGTCTGGCGCGAGTTATCTCACCGTCAGTATTAGTACTGGTAGTTCGCGATTTCTATGTAGTGTGAAATAGGCCTGTGATCTTCATCATCCGCTTTGCTGTGTTGTGTGTCATTTTTCATGACTAGAATTCTGTTCACTGTGGTCACGATTGTCGGTATGTCACTTTATGCATGAAGGCCCTGACGATGGACAGCGGTGCTGTCTGAAAAATCGGTCAAATTTATTTATTTATGAATTTTTACAATAAAGTCATCGTCGAAAAACTCCTCTTCTCATAGTACGTGATTGCCTACTCAAAAAACTAATTGGATTTACTAATGATCAGAACCCAATTTAATTAATTTCAGCAAAAATATATACATGTCTATAATTATCATGATATTTTCTTACAAAAACAATCTGTGACATTTCTTCGATATCCTCTTAATAAACCAAAGACGTAAATTTTGATCAAATGGATTCATCAAGTTAACTTTATTCCGACGGCACATACATGCGAATGTTATTTTCGTTTTAATGATTATAAAATCGAATCAACTGATTTGCACATTCCCCCGCTAACTTTGACATGTGAATTGTCATTTTTATAATCTTGAACGGCAAGGCGTAAATTTGCAAAAAGAATTTAAGGATATGGTACATGAATTTCAAGTTGGTTGTTTTAGTTTCACTATTCATACTATTAACACTTTCTGACTGAATCTGATTATTTCATTTGACTTATTTTGTAATATAGAAACCCTTGTATTAAGTCTACATGTTTCTTCTTCCTAGTAACTTGCTAACCTTCTTGATCATAACTGTGATTCAATGTCTTCTGCATATAATCATTTTCTTCAAGCTGAATATGATTTTCTTGATCCAAATTCAATTGTGTTTAATTGCTACCGCAGTTCTTGTAGATGATGTGCATATGCGATACAGCGGGTTAGATATGCTGCATGGCTTTTATCGACTGTTGGAGGTGCTAGTTCTCTGCAACTCATTAAATTAGTAATAAAATTAGCACGAATAATGTACTGTGCATTTGAACCCAAAGAGATCTTAAATGAGCAGTAATATTTTCGAACTCAAAGAGTACTAGATTTCGGAGGACATTTCCTAGTCACAGAAAGTACTGAGGTTCAGTACTCTTTCTAGTATTTATTTGGGACTTTATAAATAACAGTGCACAACTCAAAAAAATATGACTGGTTAGGACATATTTGTAATTTTTGTAAGCGATCATTAAACTAATTAGCCGCTGAATTTCGGTCTGACTATATTTTTGATCACCGGACATTTTATTTTGCACTTCATCATCGCAGTTCTATATCTACTTTGACGAGAAATTTAAAAAAGAATTTTAGAAAAGAAATTTTTCTACTTTGAAAGGGATTAATGAAGCATCTAGAGCAGTGGTTCTCAACCTTGCATGGTCTGTGACCCCCTTCCCAGCCATTCGACTTTATATGGCTTCCTGTTTAATGACTGATGGCATATCATTTCTCATTCAACTTTGCTGTTACTTTCTCCATGTCTCTTAAACCACTACGATTACATAAATTTACTTAAATTGTGTCGTTATACATTAAGCTCAGTACCATAGATTATTTATATTAGGTAGAGTGGTAACTCCGCATTATTCAGTCCCCAATGTGTATACACTTTCGATTTTATTAAATGAACTCGTGGGGGATACAAGTGGCATTGTCACCAAATGTCAGGTATACATATTTTTGCAGTTTTGCAGAAATTACAACGGGATTGACTGATCATGATATTAGTATAATGCAGAAGGAAATGATAATTTTACAGATCGTCCGTGTTATGACAGCCTTGGAGAGGTAATGTTTGTTAAATTAGCAACTCAATGACCCTATTGCTTTCATGATGAACCTCAGGAGAATCTTCTTAAGCGAGATCATATCAGACGCAACCTGCAACTGCAAGAAAATCACATAATCAAAGACAATGATTTCAGTCAACTTTGAAAGATGTAGATGGCTCCACATCAATATTCAGACTCAAGAAGTGAAACATGAATTTAGTGAATCACAAAATCATGCCGATGAAAATTGAAATAAAACTTAAAATTTTAGCCAAGAAGGCAGAATAAGAATTCGACTTTTTCATGAAGACTTCCATTATAATGCGGCTTATGAAATTCCCTTGTAAATTAGCAAAATTTCCGCCTTGTCAGGATGCTTATTAGCAAATATTCATTCCTTTTGATAGCCAACTTGTTTCATGCTACTTACAAAGGGGCTTCCATGTCGGTAGTATATAAATTTGCAAAATTTTGACTTTTTGCTCAAATAATTTTTGGACCACGGGAATGTAATATCCGCAAAAACTTGAATATTTTCATTAAAACATCTTCACTGCTTACAGGTACTTTTTGAGTCGACACTATACCTATATATACGTACTCTATGATCAGTACAGATATTCTGAACAAACTGGAGTTGAAGCAAATAATCATATACGATTTTGATTTGTAGCAGATAAATAGTAAAATGTAATAGTTGTTCATTCTGTTGATCAGACCAGAAGGCTGATGATGAAAAAGTCTCCTTGCTTTTCGGCGTAATAATTGTAATTATATGTAAAAGAAAATTTACAATGTCCCGACGCGTTTCGCGAATTCTCGCTGTGTCTAGGGACGATCGTGAAGAGGACAAACTGACAGTCAAACTCGTCTTGAAATAGGTGATGGTGAGTTGGCTTTAAAGTACGGTCAGTTCATGCTTGCGATTCAGTGAGGGACAAATCATCTTTATGTGTCTCGCTTCTGACAGTCTCGTGTCTAGCGCGTCACTGCACTTTTCCAGGATGTCTAAGTCATAGTCATCAATAGATATCAGGCCATGCTGCGAATGTTCACCTAAAGCACTAGACCTGTCCTGCTTCTGGATCGCACGTTTCTGTTCATTGAAGCGGAATTTGAAAAGTCTGCAGGTTTGGCCAACATAAATTTGATTGCAAATTTTGCAAGTGAATTTATAAATTAGGAAACGGTCTGTACATTTGTTTTTGGCAGGCAACCGAGTGCAAATGTCACAATCTTCATGTTTTAGTTTTTTGTTTTTATTTTTAAACTACAATAAAGTGATTTGTTTGGGGTGCTAATCAACTTCGCGGGTAATTCGTATTTTTTTATTAAGTGACGAATTTTATTGTCTGTATGATCATTGATGAAACGTAATTTTAAGTTACTAGTATTCTACGAGACTATTTTATTTCTAGACTTAGATTTTCTAGAGAAATTGTGGGTGAACCCGTTGTTTTTCAATTTTATGTCCAACTGATTGAGGGATTTCTTCAAGTCATGTTCGTTGTTGCATCTTTTAGTAACATTATTAATACTACTAGTGACAAAATTGGATTTTATGTGAGCAGGGACAAAACTATCTTTTCTTAGTGAAATTCCCGAGTGCATTTCTTTTTGGTACCAACAGTAAAGTATCTTTTTGTTAGCACTGCTTAATATCTAAGAAGTTAAGAGTTTTGTCCGGCACCTCAATAGTGAAATTAATATCATTATCTATACTGTTGAAAGTTTCTAATAAGATATCGAAATCTGCATTGGTCGGGAATGGGCCCATTATTATATCATCAATGTACCTTGCGTACATGTCTGGCGAAATATTATGATTGTCTTTCAATTTTTTCAGAGCTTTGTTTTCTAAGCTATTCATAAAAATAACCGCGAATGGTGGGCTGAAATGTGTGCCCATCGGACAGCCTTTGATTTGTTGGAAGAAATTACCATACTGTATTTCGTAATTGTAGCAGATAAATTTTAACATATTTTCTATCGACTGAAGGTCAAGGCCGTAATTATTTATTTTATCCCAATTTTCAGCGGTAAAGTTTATAACTTCTGAAATTGCTTCAGCAATCGGGATGCTGGGGTACAAGTTTCTAACATCAAGAGATAAGAAGATGGTATTGGTTTTGCAACTTCTTTCTATGTTTTTTAGTTTTAAGATCAGATCTTCTGTGTTTTTCAAATGGGCTGGGACCAATTCCATCAGTTGAGTTAGTATTCTAGTCACAAGCCAATCTATCTTCTGAGTAGGGTTATTGATACATGGAGCAATCGGGCGGACTGGATAAAGTCCGTTTTCACACATTTCTTTGTGGTCTTTTATGACCGTTCTAAACGATGCTGCTTCGGTACCACAGCTCAACAATTGCTCAACTTCTTTTTTTGTGAAATTATTTTTACAAGCAGATCTGATAATCATGTTAGCTTGTTTTTCTAATTTATTGTTGTTCTCGCTAGACACGAGACTGTCAGGAGCGAGACACATAAAGATGATTTGTCCCTCACTGAATCGCAAGCATGAACTGACCGTATTTTAAATCCAACTCACCATCACCTATTTCAAGACGAGTTTGACTGTCAGTTTGTCCTCTTCACGATCGCCCCTAGACAAAGCGAGAATTCGCGAAACGCGTCGGGACCTTGTAAATTTTCTTTTACATATAAATACAATTATTACGCCGAAAAGCAAGGAGACTTTTTCATCATCAACCTTCTGGTCTGATCAACAGAATGAACAATCGTCAACTCCTGTTAACGGCTATCCTCTGTAATAGTTGTACACAATTAACAATAACCAACAATACGGTGAATTAAGCATAACAAATCAAATACACAGTAACAAAACATCGATCGGAGATTCAGTGCGACATCTTTTCTTGCCTTATTAGGCACTATTTTTTCGATGTTCGGTTATGTACTCGAAGCAGACAAATGCGTTGCAAAGGAAAAAGTTCCTAATTGCTAAAACCACCGATCCAGATGCATTCAAAAATGCACTGATTTTGACCTCAGCTTAGGCTTTTTTAGCGCCTGTGCCACCATGACTGGAAATTTGCTGCCACTTGATTTGTCAACCGACAGATGATTGGACGGCAAACAGCTGATGATTGTCGGCGTATAGTGAGATGTCTCTGGTCTCAACAGTTTTAGAGACATCAGCTGTATGGTATGTTATGCATGTAATGAGATTGTTAGTAATGCAGATGGAAAATGAGATTGAAATTTCCTTCGTTAAATCGGCAGCAGCTCGCTAAGCTGCATGATAAAACGCACTCTCTGATACTATGCATGTATGCATACATGCATAGTATCAAAGAGTAGGCCTACGTGTGGTTCAATACCTCATATTGCTTATTCAATACTTGGGATTTCCTCTTGCCAAGACGAAGATCTGTGCAATAATTCCATACGGAAGGCCGATGGCATCATAGATTGAAAAAAATATACCTTGGCCAGATGCAGACTGAGGATCATAACCAGTTGATGGAATTGCGGCAAAGGATCGCTCTTGGGTGGAATGCCTTCCGGATGCTTGGCGATATCATGCGAGATAGGAAAGTTCCCATGAAATTAAAGAGAAAGGTGTTCAGCGAATGCATTCATCCTACTATGATATATGGCAGCGAAACATGGTCGCTAAATGATACACAATTGGAGAAGCTCGTCACAACTGAAATGGAGCGTATAATGATGGGTATTACACTTCGTGACAGGAAGAGAGCCAGTTGGATCCGTCAGCAGACAGGGTTCACGGACATCATCCAGTGTATTCGGGAGAGCAAACATCGATTGGCAGGACATGTGGCGCCACGAAATGACAACCGATGGACAACACGGGTTACAGAGTGGACTCCGCGCAACTACAAAAGATCACGTGGACGACCAAAATCAAGATGGCGCGACGATCTAGAACGCAACATCAGACGCACATGGATCCACAAAGTTTTGTGGACGCTCGAGAGAAATACCCTGATGATGATGATGATCAAGACATTTGATGAGTATGACCTAATAGAAAAGCATAGAGACGCCACTGCATCATTTCTGATTTATTGATAATTCCTTCAGTTTTTTTCAGTTATTTATCATGATTTTATTTTGCCAGGAGGGCTCCTGAAACCCCATACATTTTTGACATGGCTGAAAGGCCGAGAGAACTAGGAGCTAGGAGTTTTTTAGCTTCTACATATTTCTGAAAAGTAATCAAATTTTGCCAAATTCATGGAAGCGTAAGAAATTGACCTTTATTTATTGCACTTATTGGGAAATCGAAAATGAAGTGTACAGTTGATATACAGGGTGGACCAAAAGTTCTGACCCTCTAAAACTTTTAAGCAAAAAAAGCAGAAATTCGTCGAATAAAAATCTTCTGCCGTCGAATTTCTGTTTTTCTTAAAAGCTTTGGAGGATGAGAAACTTTTGATCCACCCTGTATGAATAGTAGCAATGGCTTTTAACATTCGGATGGGAAATATCTTTTATGTGACTCTAACAGGAGAGTTCCGTTAGAAGTGCATAACATCACGAGTCTTTTCGAAATATAAATACATACCTACTCCGATGAAATCGCAGATATAGATCTGCGACATCTACAACAGCCAATCAAAATGAACGCTGTAGCTGTGTCTCAATAACTGCATTAACCTTCCGCATGGCTCCCACCAATATCAGCTACCCCGGTATGGTTTCTGAATTATGTCCTCCCCAAGCGGTTAGATTTCTCAGTCACTAGTTCAACAATACTTGTAGATATCTGCAGATGCAAACGGATGCAGATTTCTACAAGTTAAACGAAAAATCTGCGAGTTTTGTCATGAGTAAACGAAATTAATTTCTGCAACTAGCGGCTTGTGAAAAAGCGTTCACAGAAGCAGCGATAATTACTAGGAGCCAGTGTACTTGGTGACTGCCTTCGTTCCCTCACTCACAGCGTGCTTAGCGAGTTCACCGGGCAGAAGAAGGCGAACGACAGTTTGAATCTCCCGACTGGAGACAATCGACTTCTTGTTGCAATGAGTAAGTCGGTTGCTCTCGTTGGCAATTCGCTCGAAGATGTCGTTCACGAAACTTTTCATGATTGACATGGCCTTGCTAGAGATGCCAGTGTCGGGGTGCACCTGACGGAATACCTTGTAGATATAGATGGCATAGCTCTCCTCACGCTTGCGCTTGCGTCTCTTGTCAGTCTTGGGGGCCTTAGCCTTGCTAGACTTATTTGCGGCTTTGCCAGATACTTTCGGTGTCATTGTGATGACTTAACGAAATTACTTTCTGCAACTAGCGGTTTGTGAAAGCGCATAGCTGTATTTTTACAGCATATTCGTACAATTTAGGACATAAATCTTCATTTTTTCCGTCAATAAGCGAAGCATTTTTGCAGATACTCTCATGTGAATATGCATAGAAATTTAAGCATCTCTATCAAAAACACGTTTACGCACACTGATCATCTAATACATCTGGGTGTGTTTCTATCACCAAAACATCCTCTTCAGCAGCAACTCTCTCATGAAAACGCATAGAATTTCAAGTCTCTAGATGAAAATTGAGTTTAGACATGTCATACTACTGCTAGTATGCTTCAGCCTCCTGTTGCAGAAACCGTGATTTGATTCAAAGACGACCATTCTGTGCTATTGAATGCGTTTTCGTACTACAGTAATAATAAATAATATTATGATGGATGTTTAATATAATGACAGAGAGGTGCTTATTAGAGAGAATTCGGTTACTGGAATGTGCATACAGATTCAAAATGAAAGCTATCATTACATTCATGGCTAAACACTATAAGCAGACTGTTGACCAAGCTTTAACAGCAGTAACTGATGAGTTTCAGATCTCCACAGCTGTTTTGGGGGTCCTGAAGGTGAGCAATGACGTGTCATTTTAGGCCTATTTAATTATTGCAGGCGTAATAACTTAGGCAAGATGCCAGTGTGTGTTTAGAGTGATGTTTAATGAATGACCGTCCTAATTTCACTAACTTGCTAATCGCACTTAACTTTCTACGTATTTATCAATCCATGCAATCATTTTGCAGTGGACAAAACATAATTGGATTGGAAGCTTATCGTTTTGTAGATTTGGCAGTGATAACTGCAAATAATTGTCAATAAATTGATTGCTGACAAAAATCAGACCAATAAAATTGCAACTGATGTTTCCATACCCTGGTTTCATGCGAGTTAGTGGAATTGTTGTGACGCTTCGCGGAGGGTTCGCATGTAAAGTGACTTCATTGCTGAAGAAAATATTGGGAGTGCAAAAGTTTTCTCGATGATGTTGGTCCTTCCAGTCAGTATTCAAAAGTTAGCAGGCAAACGAAAAAACGTTCACAAGGTTCTCTGCAGAACTTGATATCGCATGTTTCTCTTTGCTGTGTGATCCGGTTGATAACAGTCACTGAAACTTTGCTGAAAAATGTTGAGCTGGCTGCTCATTGTTCGATTGCTATGGTATTATGTCCGCAGATTGTGACATTCCATAGGCACTACATGTTCCAATGTTTCCTTTCTAGTCAAACAGAAGAAGAGACGATTTGTCTAATTCTATGGTTTGACTAGAAAGGAAACATTGGAACATGTAGTGCCTATGGAATGTCACAATCTGCTGACATAATACCATGGCAATCGAACAATGAGCATCCATTTCAACCTCAAACATTCCAAATTGTGCGGATTGTCACTGCATGTTATCAACCGGATCACACAGCAAAGAGACACAGACGATATCAAGCTTTACAAGGAAGTTTGTAAACGTTTTCTCGGAGCATTTTGAAGAAATTCACAGCAATCCGGAAGCGACGTGCGACTATTTTTCCTAACTATGCAACGCATTAAAAAATTCTTTTTGTCCGCTTAATAAGTTCCTGCATGTGCCATCGTTTTGAATCATTTGTTCTTCCAGCAAAGTGATACGCTTAAACAATATACTTCTGTGGTTGCAATTTGTCTGATCATTATGGCTGACAGTTTGGTTGGTTGAAGTTTTCAGTGCAGTTCTCGTACTCAAACAATTACTTTATAAAGTAATTGATACTAAGTAATTACTTTATCAAGTATACTTGATTCTCTTTTTATTCAGTTCAGACACTCCAGGTACATTTATCGCTTCCATGAGATCGCGGAAGAACATACAAGGTCTTCATGAATCGAGATTTTAGTCTCTTGACGCTGGTGATGACTATTTTTTGCAGAGAGAATAATCGACGAGATCATCGTGTACTTTCTGTATAACACGAGAAAATCATGTCTGTTACACAAATGAATTTCTGTCATGTGCAGGCCTGGATACATCTTCAGTCTGAATACTCTCTTCAAATGAAATACATTCTTACTGTAGCTTCCTTCTTATGAGCAGAATAAAATTATTTGAATAAAGCGATATCTATGCATTTCCAAATTGTAGCATGAATCCATCAACAAACAGTGAATGAAAACAAAGTGAGTTATAATGCATTCAAACATAAATATATTCAGTGTGTCGGCAATAACAGTTCGCGACAATCCTTTGGGTCTATTTTGCTGGTGCGGGAGATTCAAGGCCATCCACCATTGTTAGTATGCTCAACTAGGACACAGTTCAAGTCTGGATCATCATATGTTGGATCCTGGCAAAGATCATAGTCAACACCCTGATCAGGAGATTCAAGGCCACCATTGTTAGTAGGCTCAACTTGGACACACTCCAAGTTTGGATCATCATATGTTGGATCCTGGCAAGGATCAGTGCCATCATTCTGCGCATCTGCAGGACACATCGTCATTGCCAGAATGAGAGCCAATGCAACGAAGAAATATAACTGAAAAGAAAATGATACAAAAATTATGACATGAGCTTCAACAGCATGTCACAAAGCATTCACGGTTTCTATCTACCTGACGCCTGCTAACTCATAACACGCTGCCTCCACACTGTAAACCGAACACTGCCAAACCGATGAAATGCTTGCTACCAAATGCTTTATTGTTTTTCATTTGGTAGCGTTTTTTTAGCGTTTGGTATCGCCTACCAAGCCTGTATGGTGCCTAACAGATGCTTATCTTTCTTCTAGTCGCATAAATCAGTTAATAAAGCGTACTTATCTGTCGATCAAATAATTTTCATAGTATTGTATCATGAATGATACCGACTTTCTACTAGTAGAGTTGAGAGTTGAGAACAAGAGTTGAAATCAATACTATCGATAACTGCTTATCCGATTGTTATCTGAATTCTCTAAGATCGATTTTTGTTTGCTTTGTTTGATTTATCGATCACGTTTTGCTTTGTTGATACCATGTGGTTGATATTGTGGTTGTGTTCAGGTTCTGCTGTGCATTCCTCTCTATCTGAGGAAAAGATTATTGCTTACTTTTGAAATTGTCTTAAAATACATTAACTTAGTGGCAATTTTCAATGCTTTGTCATGATTTACATGGTGATTTTCAAAGTTTGCATTGGAATGATTTATGGTATATTTCAAGTTTAGACTTTATTTTCTGTAACGTTTTTAAGTTATATTCCTGACAATTCAGCAGCCGTGCAGCCAACGACCTTTAAAGCTTGAAGTTTTTCATGCTATAAATTCGTGCATTTTTTGAAGTCACGTCTCTGTTACTTCTTAAATGATGTACTTGACGATGCGGAGCATGCTTTGCGAACTATTTGAGGTACTTTTTGCAGGATATAGACACCTTCATTGCATGAATGTGACAGTCTTGAAAAGTATGTTTTTTAGCCGCATAGGCCCTATATCATAGACTTATAAGCATTTCAAAATGAAAAGGTTAGCCTACAAGGAAAATTGTGCAATAACTTATTCAATAGATGAATGGCTACTCAATAACAACCTTATAAGCTGTACCGTGAATGAGGGAAAACTTACATGTAATTGTTTTAAAAATATCACTCAAATTATACTTGTAGGCCTATAGAATTGTATATTCATTTTTCTGCGGTTAATCAAATCTCTCACCCTATTTGATAGATTAGTTCTCATGAATGGCAAGCTTTTTAGGGGAAAATTAAAATTTCTTTTGAAACTTTTGAAAAAGCATTGCTACTTTGTGAAATTTGATGTTTTTCATTTACAAATATAATGGAACTAGGACAGTAACTGAAATTAGATCTTTAACTTCAATGAAATCAACTGATATTGAAATTTTGATAACTAAATTTTCAGAGGTGGTAGCAATAATTTGAAGCAGACTGTTTATCGGATGTCCATTCAAAGAATCATAAAATCTTTGCATTATGAAAAAGATGTCGGGAAGTTGATACTGCCAGCCAATTTTCATCAAAAATCGCAACTATCTTGAAGCTCTCAAATGTCACGTTCATTACATGAGGACTACTGGTCAAAGCTAGCACCATTCAGGAAAGTCACAAATATGCCAATTTAATCTATGAAACATCAGGTTTCTCATGGGATAATCTCCAGAAAAACTGAATTACAACTCCAACGCGAATTTGCAATTTAAAATATGGTGCACGTATTTTGATGCATTTTATCAATATACATCGCTCTTTTGTTGCATTGTACTCATTACTGCGTTATAAGTAGTAAGCTATTGACATTTAAGAGTAAAACTTGCAATAATGAATTCGCTTATATTACACAGAAGTCTAAAAGATTTCGTAAATAATCAATACGATTACAACTATGAGCTATGTGCATTACGTCAATTTCAAATTAAGATGACAATCAATCCGAAATGACAATACATGTTGATTCATAAAATAACAAAGACAATTATGTTTGAGATATATAAATAAATGTGGTTGCAGCGAAGTCATGGGTCAAACCAAATGAATATAGTCATGACACTACTGGAGTTAAACAATTGCGGAGTTGGGTGTAGAAGGAAGTGAAGAGATCTGAATTCTATTCCACACGACATAAGAAGGGTTTTCTCCCTTCATGTTTAAAAGAAGATAATGCAAAACAAGAACCGCTTAAAGATATGTAGTACATCAGCTACTGTTTATTTATAAGCAGTATAATGTCAATATAAGCTAAATAAGAGAAGTTCCAGTAAAATTCAACATCATGGCTACCAGACCATCAGGTAATTGCTGCGAAATGAAGACGATAGAAATTAGATAGCAACCAATAAAATCCAAGGTGATTTGGCAGCCGCATTGGTTTGGCAGCAAATTACCTACCACACCGTCGGAATTCACACAGGCGGCCGCTGCCAAATGAAGACGGTTAAGTCAACAAGAATGCTAAACAGTCTTCATTTTTAGAAAGAAATGTTAGATTTTTTTGATGAGTTGTGTCTAGCAGCGAAATTTATTTCATTTGGTAGCTGACGGTTTGCAGTGCACCCTGAAAATTCTACAAATTTTAGCCCCTTCACTGCTCGCAAGCAATATCTCGCATGTGCATTCTTATTGGTCAATATCTCACCTGTGGTGCTTTACAAGTGCTTCATGTATTCTTATGGATATATCATAAAGATTGCAGAGTGCCAGTGCGCCTGCGCCGCTCTGACGATCCATTATATGGCAATCATAGCTAGATTTAGGTGTTTATGATTCTATCTGATCACAGGGCGGCACACTCCGTAACGTGCCAATGTCTTAAATGGTTAAAATTGTAGCTTACGTTTCACAAATTTTAAGGGCGCAAAAAGGCCTCACTTTGTTAATAATATACAGACAAGAAATAGCTTGAGCTTGAGGTTCAGAGTTCGCTTTAGAAATAGCTATAGAGTAGGCCCTTTCTCTAACTGCGTGAATATGCAGATCAGTTTGTGCTCAATTTTTTTCTATGTAATGGCTCATGACAAAATGATTATTTGATGCCAAAACGAAGAAACTCACTTTCATGGTGAACTTGTTGAGATCGTCAAATGCTGAATGATCCTAACATTTCAGTCGCTTGTTTTATAATCATTCGACCGTTTCTGCGTAGATGGATATTTCAATAAAATATCTCTAAGTTAAACATGACAATCTAATAAATTTCTTATTGGCTTGATTGATTGAAACACATTTTGAATCACACAGTAAACGTCGTCATCAACGAGGAGTTGTTCAAACCAATGAAAAGTGAAAAGTTTTCGCATTGGAGAAATTGGCAATGTCGTAAGAAGCTTCTGTTCCCTCAGGAAATTGCGAACTTAATTCAGTCTGAATATCGAATATAGAAAATTATGGGGAAGTGTGACTTATTTCCGGAAAAGTAGGCAAGTAATTATTTTGCACTCTATTTTTGAATAAGTGAATTCAATTTCTTTTGACTTCGCGCTATCCATATGCCTAAGTTATAGCAACTTTGATAGATTTTAGTGCATTCATTTTCGTCATACTTATTTCCTATTTCTGATTAATATAAGATGACTATGGTGCGCAAAGACATTTTATTCGAGAATGAGAACATTCATCACTAAACGTAGGATGAAAATCTGAAAGAAAAGTTCAATGGAAGATGATTTTCTGGATTTCCCAATGTTTTCGCTATTTCATGTTCACTTAACTGTCTTTGAATACTAGGATTTGCATGGTCCCTCTCGACATAGCGTCATGAATCAGTTGATGTTCGGCTCTTTCCATTGGATAGTGCGGATCTTGATTGCTTCTTGATAGCAAGTTTTCCCTCCAAACTCAGACTTATGGCTTGGACGCAGATAGATGGACTTAGTGAAAACTCCTGCTGTACTGTCTCTTTGATCTCCAACAAGATGATGGTAAACTTCTCTTCCACTCATCTCACCAATGCAGCTACCATGGATTCATTCACCTTCGCATAAGTGCTTATCAGTTGGTTGCTTTCAGTCTTTCAAAAAAATTGGCTATCATGCTTCTTGCATTTTGCCTATGAATCCCTAACTGATCTGCATGCTGCAAGTAGTCTGGCTCGGATTTTCAAGCTGTTATCAGACGATCTCGAGCAGTTTGCGCTATACTCATTCATACAAGAAGCTCCATATGCAATCTTCAAGAATTCGATATCGAATGTTCTATGAATACATCTTTGCTCCATGAATAACAGATTGAGGAGTATCTAGAAATTGGACATGATAAATGACTGAATATCTTGCTCAGCAGAAATTAAATTCACTTATCTAGAAATAGAATGTAAAAGGTATATAGTTTCATTGTAAAAATGCATGAAACTTGGGTACACTGTAAATCGCTCAATACCAATCACATACGAAAGTAAGTGAAGTTTCGTATGAAAAACATACCAGATCTCTGTAAACATACGAGAATCTTGTATCAAATGTTAGTTTCAAGTTGTATGTGGATTTGGCATATGTTTGTATGTAATTTTCGTATCCAGCGATTTACAGAGTAGTTCTATTCTCCCCACCATTTCCAATATTTCCAAATTCATCGAATTTCGTCAAACTTAGTCACATTCAAGGTTTTCAATCCGGGATCCCGAGATCCCAGGATTATCGTATTTTTTCGGGATTCAGGATCCTGGGATTCGTTAACATCTGTTTCTAGGAAGTTCGGCTGTATGAAGATGGAGTAACAATAAAGATAGACGCAATTCATTGTTGCAAATTGCATTATATTTTTGTATTTGAAACTTTTTCCTTTTTCGTGATCAATATTAGACCTAAGCTACCAAGAATGCATCAGACAGTCGCATAATTGCATGTAAGTTTGTACTGCCTATTCATACATTTTTATCATGTATAACAGAAATAGTTTTGGCGTGTCTTTGTGCAGCATGGGAAAAAATTATCTGCTTTTATTGATATCAAAAAATAAAACTATGTTCAGGCAGTCGAGAGAAATAAAGAGAGAGCGTTGCGCATACAAGCATAGGCACATATTAGTATTTAATAGTATTTTAGTAGAACACCCTAAACATCCGTGGTTAAAGACATTCTATTCTTCTACGCGCGTACATACACGCTGCGCAAAGAGTCAGAAATCACTTGATCTGATGCTGTTAAAACATGGAGAATGTGCATGAATACGCGCGGGCGAGCGTTTATAGGTTGCGCGTCGTCTACGGTTGTCTTCGCTGTCGCTTGAACCGCGAATGAACCGCTAAGCATGTTCTGTCTTCCCTGAATATGAAATTGAGGTCCTATCACATTGTTTAGCCTCTGATACATGCAGATACATAAGAGAAAAAGTCTGTAACAGGACTGCCGACAGATGTTGCAGCAATGTCACGCATAGCCACGGATGTTTAAGTTCATGTGTAATTGCGTGTAGTTTACGCGTGAATTACGCGTAATTGACTGTGGCATGTCACCTAGTGATGCACACCAGGTTTGAAACGTTTAATGTGTGCACAATAACCAGATCGACTTACTGTTATAGCACGTTTATGTCTGCATGTGAAAAGAAAACTTATCATTAAGTCATGGACATTTAGGCACATGTCTATCTGATATCATAAGTTGTATTGTGCGGTGCATTGTTGAAAACACTCGTCTAAGAATTCAAAACAGCGCCTAGTATTGTTCAGCCTACGCTAGACTAAACATAATATTAGTAAATGCATCACGCTTGCTAATCCAGGGATCGCAAAAATCACGGGATCAATCCCGGGATCCTATAAAGTCGGGATTTTGAAAACCCTGGTCACATTGGATTTAGAATAGACTTGATCTGTCGCTTAGTGATAGCACAACACCACTGAGAAGTCTTACTTGACCCGTGAGATGAGTGATTGGTCCCTTGGATACTCAGTTAGAGTACAAGATACAGCTGTCCTGTGATCATGAACTTCGTGGGATTGTTGTCTACACAGCAGCTACAGTGACGGCAAAGCAAGTGCTAG
Source organism: Prostheceraeus crozeri (assembly GCA_907163375.1). Lineage (NCBI taxonomy): Eukaryota > Metazoa > Platyhelminthes > Polycladida > Euryleptidae > Prostheceraeus > Prostheceraeus crozeri. The sequence continues at coordinate 37,913 of CAJQUW010013499.1, forward strand.
GAATTTTACACTCTCAACGCTTTTCCAACGGTAGTGGGACTCCACTTAGGAGCAAAGAGAAGATCGCTGACGATGCAACACTCGAGGCTGTCAACAACAAAAATGGGGTGGTGGAAGAATAGAAGTACTGAAATTTGATATTTCACAATGTAATCATCTCTAACATAAAGTTTATGCTTTCCAAAGTGAGCATAAATTTCAAAGACTGCAATGTAACCAGCGATTGTCAAAAATTAATTGACCCCAATTATATATACTTCAATCTATGGAACCATTTAATTGATTGGTTGATTGACCAGTTTCAATTAATTCATTGGTAAGAAAGGGCGGAAAGGGCGGCGCTAGGCTTCATCGCAAAGTATTGCGTGACAATATCCAGGGTATTACCAAGCCCGCCATCCGTCGGCTCGCTCGACGAGGTGGTGTCAAACGTATCTCTGGTCTGATCTATGAGGAGATGTTCGAGGTGTTCTCAAGGTCTTCCTCGAGAATGTCATCCGTGACGCTGTCACCTACACTGAACACGCCAAAAGGAAGACTGTTACAGCTATGGATGTGGTCTACTCCCTGAAACGCCAGGGATGCACATTGTACGGCTTCGGCGGTTAAGTGCTATTTACGAACATTGAGTGAACGCGTATTATACAATTTATTATACAAATATATTATACAATTTCAATTAATCAATTGCTGCATTTTCCAATTCCAATCAATAAATCCAATCAATAAATTGCTATCTGCTAGTATAGCCTAGATTGCTTACTAATTTCGCCTCTGTAGTCTTACACTTCTCACAACTATAGTGAGCATTTCAGCCTTGCATTTCAGGTTAGTAAGCAGCAACAACGTTAAAATTCATGAAGTCACAAAGTCATGTTTGCTTCAACCAGAGTAGACCACTCATTCCTATATTAATCTACTTGATCCAAGATTTGTTTAACTACGCACGTTACAGATCAATAACCAACCCATGCATGGTCTTAGAAATTTCCTGTGCATGAAAGTGGGCCATAATATGTAACAACTAGGCCTACCATTCTGAAATTGATTTGGAACTATCTGAAATAGAAATGGAAGATGTGTAGTCTGTCCTCAACGAAGATATCGGACATAACGCCAGAAGTTAGAAGCTATTATCGATATTATTTTACTCATCACAGATATCTTCAGTTTCCAAATATCTCACGAGTTTATAGTCTCTTCCAATATGGTCGCTCATGTATAGTGCTGCGTGTTGTTATACTTCACATGTTCATCAACACATGGAAAATTTGCATCACTGTAATCAACGCTGCAAAGCTTAACTTTCAAGCTATAAGCAAATTCCAAAATAGAGTGCATTATATTTGCTGCAGATCTTTCTCATTGCATGAATGCCTCTATTGTAAAGCAAGAATCACGTTATCCCAAAAGTTGTAAAACAAATTTGCACAGGCGTACTGGTGGCAAAGGAATGCTGAAAATTCCGCGGACAGGACTCATATTGCTACGATCGTTTAATCGAAATAATGATGAAATCAAGAGAAGAGTTTTTAGACCAGTTCTATTGGTGCGTGGCTGCCTCAGCTGTGGAAACAGACACACAAAATCAAATTTTCAAAATTTTCCGGAAAATTTTCATCACTACGTGTGACTAATGTATGAAAGCTAAGGTCATTATACAATTGAATTGTCACGATCGAGAGAATCACAAACGTCTGTATGAACTGCATGCACATTGCACATGTATATGCCTGAGGCATCTCATACCGGCGTCTATGAGAGAGAATTACAAGGAAATTATCCGCTTGTCTGATTGGTCTGACTAATCGTAGCATTAAAACACTAGAAATGGTAGACCTAGTTGTTATGTTATGGCCCACTTTCATACCCAGAAAATTTCTAGGACCATGTATGCTTTGGTTATTGCTGCGTAACGTGCATAGTTAAACAAATCTTGGATCAAGTAGATTAACAGTTAATGTGATCAAGTTACAGAAATTGTTCGAACTTTGGATTCCAATTTCAACAAAATGATTGATTAACATTTCCAATTAATTGATTGATATATTTTCCAATTTCAATTAATTATTTGGTCCACAATTCCAATTCCAATCAATTGATTGATATATTTTCCAATTTCAATTAATTATTTGGTCCACAATTCCGATTCCAATCAATTGATTGATATATTTTCCTATTTCAATTAATTATATGGTCCACAATTCCGATTCCAATCAATTGATTGATATATTTTCCAATTTCAATTAATTATTTGGTCCACAATTCCGATTCCAATCAATTGATTGATATATTTTCCAATTTCAATTAATTATTTGGTCCACAATTCCGATTCCAATCAATTGATTGATATATTTTCCAATTTCAATTAATTATTTGGTCCACAATTCCGATTCCAATCAATTGATTGATATATTTTCCAATTTCAATTAATTATTTGGTCCACAATTCCGATTCCAATTAATTGATTGATATATTTTCCAATTTCAATTAATTATTTGGTCCACAATTCCGATTCCAATCAATTGATTGATATATTTTCCAATTTCAATTAATTATTTGGTCCACAATTCCGATTCCAATTAATTGATTGATATATTTTCCAATTTCAATTAATTATTTGGTCCACAATTCCGATTCCAATCAATTGATTGATATATTTTCCAATTACAATTAATTTCTTTATTCAATTAAATTGCAGTCAATTATTTTACAATCCTTGAATGTAGCATTGGCATGGATTTTTGAGGGCGACAATATAAGACATTTAAGTGCCTGAAAATGTCCTACATTGCTGCCCGAAAAATATCTATCTTAATGATAATGTGCGTCATTGAAATGGACTAGGCACCATTGTACGATTCTTATGCTGATTTGAAGTGCAGCAATGGCATTGATAAGAATGTGTGCACGCCAAACTAGCATAATAATCACATTGCTCAATAGAAATCTATATAATGTCATCCTGTGGTTTCTATGAATCGAGATGAATACAGACACAGACTTGTTGGGACATTCGAGAGAGGAGAAGATTATCTTGCTTTAGCAATGCAACTCAACATGAATGTGAGGACCGCTTACACAATCGTAAGGCGTCATCAAGCCGGAGTATCAGTCAACAGTTGTGGTGGACTTCGACACAGAAAGATGGATGAGGAAATGTTAACTGCCTTGTGAATTCGCATGAAATGAAACATGTAGTCTGTTGAGTGAGAGTAGCCTGCAATTAAAATGCCTATCATTTATCTTGAAATGTCTCAGATTCACTTGAATTGTCCCTTAGCTATTAGAATTAACTATTTAGCTTCTTTATTTGGGAAAACCTATATTACCTTTTTGAAAAATGAAAAAATTGCGCAGACAGTGATCATCTGCACGTTATTTGGCATTGTCAGAACTATGACTTTTGAATTTCTATTGAATAATGTAGGATAAAGGCGGTCAGCTCAGTTATGAATACACATGCAGATGTACATGTATGATAACTGAGATTTCTCAGATGGCTTTCACATGCAACGATGCAAATATCATCATTAGGTGAATGTCTTGACTAAGCATGTATCAAGGTATTGCTTCAAAGGAGTCAAAAAATTAATTGGTGTCATGAAAAAATTTTTTATTCGGTCAATTTCGATCTTCGCTGGAAGATCATCGTCAGGCAGAGAAGGGTGACAATACCTGACAACGATCTTCCAATGAAGATCGAAATTAATCGCTGAATGAAGATTATTGCGATGTCATCATCAACAATACCTTGATCATCATTGCAGGATGCATTGTTGCCTCTTCTATTCCACATTGAGTTATAGCTAAATAGCGCAGAATAAACTGTCTTTATTGCACTCTTCCTTTAGATGCACATAGAAAGTTTTTCATCCTCTAAAACAGTGAATTTTCCATTAAAATCTCAAGAAATACCTCTGATATTTACAATTTCAAAACAAAAGGAGGTAGATTTTTGACAGTTATAAAATTCTGATGGTCATAGATTCTGACGAAAGGCATTTACGCAACTCGTGCAAAGATATCCATCATAATTGCATTATTCCCGATCAACAAACTGCGCCCTCGTCCTTCGGTCTCATGCACAGACATGTTGATCTCGAAAAATGCAATAAAGATGGATACTTAACAGTTGTTGCTTAAATAACTACTATCATACTTTCTATCTTACGATATATTTCCCCCTTATGCCCAAGATTATCTTTAGGTTGTGATAAACAGAGATTTAAGAATTTTAGCAAATGTACAAATATCGATAGTCTAAGAGATGAAACATTTAAAAAGGTACATGGAAACCTTGTTGCATAGAAATATTGATGATGCACTGACTGTAAAATGTACCGAATCGCAAATATAAAAAGTCATTAAGTTCCTCAATTTCGGCCTTTGAATTCATTTGCGACTTATGATTCTTGATGTGGATGCCTTCTCGCACTCTTAATAAGTTTGTTTTCATAATTTCAGCATAAGCGAGAGCGCAACTATGAAATATAGATAACGTTATTATTAAGCACAATAAACATCATTAAGATAGAAATTTAAGACCACATACAAGCATTACGTCAGAGGGATTGCAATTTTTTATGTAGAAGTTTTCAAGTCCGATGTACGGACTGGAGCACAGGTAGGCCAGGGCTCAAGATCCGGGCTTTAAAAATTTCGTTTCGGGAGCTCGAGCTCAGACTAATACCGGAATTACAGACCTACTCTGCACACAATATGAATTTAGCCTACACTTAATAACTGCACTCAAATTTACATGCGTAGACCTGCTATTAATTGTAATTCCAGCAGTACATTCTATGAACTGTCATGCGGTGCAGAAATGCCCTCTTCTTTGTATTGCTTAGAAATCAAAATTTTGTTTCGAATTTTTCTTTAATAAATCATGATGATGATATTACTAGCTATTACCTATCTTACTACAATCACTATTTCCAGGGTACAGGATTCACTTGTTGTTAGATGAACCAAAATTCGAGGTCGAGACTTGGAATGATAATTCTCGGTGGATCCGCGGAATTCCGCGAGGAATTCCCCTGTAAATAATCTATTTCATTGTAATAGAACAATTAAATATTGAGTTGCATCCTAAGCTGAAAAATGGGAACAGACCTGAATAGGTGCTATTTCATCCAATATCAGGAATCATCAGCACGCCTACTGTTTACATCACTCAACATCGACACAATTCCCTATTCAAAGTCGAAGTCTTGCGAGGGTTAATTTGAAATTTGCAATTAGCAAGTTAGTGAAATTTCGACGGTCATTCAATAAGCATCACTTTAAACACACTACTGGGAAATCGCCTGAAATAATTAATAAATGCTCCTTTTTGTAGACACAATGCAATAGAATATTCAAATATTGAGTTGCACCATCAGTTGAAAAATGGAAACAGACCTGAATAATTGCTATTTCATCCAATATCAGGAGTATTTTCAGGTCTATTCAGGTCTGCTTCCATTTTGAGGATGCAACTCAATATTTAATTATTCTACTACATTGTGTTTACAAAAAAGCAGCATTAATTAATTATTTCAGGCGTGCTAACTTAGGCGATTTGTCAGTACTGTGTTTAAAGTGACATTTAATGAATGCCCGTCGAAATTTCACTAACTCAGATCTCAATATATTTCACATTTTTTCGACTTGGAGCCCCTTGAAATGTGAGTCACGTTGATTTCATTTATTGAAGATGTTTGGAAATTATTCATTTTGTTTATATAAGGTTTTATCACTAAATCTTAGTCAGCCAGTATGAAGCAAACAGTTATGTCACGTTGAATGGTTTGTCGATATCATGAAACTGCGAAACAGTTCTGCGTATTTGGCAGTTTATTTCCGCAAAACTTTTCAGGTTTCATGAAAGCATATAGTGAAGGAATGTGCCTCTCTAGGTAATGAAAATAGCACATAACAAATATCTCCTATAACACTACGACTCAATGCTTAATATTTCGTTCCTGCTCAGAGTTTTCAACCTTATAGAGAATTGGTAAATAAATTAACACTTCCAGAGAGTTCTGTCATCGATTAGATAAATATCATGTACAAGTTGGTATGTGGAGTAGCCCGGTCAGAATATCGGCTTGCAACCCAAATTCTTAATGTCGCAGCTATTGACTCACTCATACGTGGTGGCAATGACGCAGATTCGAAAACACAATGCGCGCAGTTGTGCAGTGAAATAGTTTGATTTCGTGGATATATTTCGTTCTATATTTCATGTAATATCTGATATATTATCGTGCTATCTATTTTGTATTTTTCGAAATAGGACATATTGATCACGTCTGTTACTTCAGCACAATCGCACAGTTCTTGGCTTTTGGTTTTATGAGACAATGGCTTCCAAATGAAGCAAGCGCTCTGACATCCATTAATATCCAAGTAAGCTCCCAATGCTCACTGGGGTTTTCGAGCGTGTGGCTTTGCCTTTGTAGTCGGACGAATTGTCAATCATGTAATCTGCATCGTTTTCTCTAACAAAATGTGTGACTCTCACCGAGTTGTGTCCGCATGATATCAAAATGCTATTATCGGACTGGAAGAAACCTCTCTACGATGTTGGTAGATGTACATTAATATTTCTCTTCAAGTGCCTCCAACTTGTCAGGAATCTGCCACGGGACTCTCTAAACAATTAACAGTTTGGTGAAGCAACGATGGCGCAAAAGAAGGAAGTAAAGATGGCGGCTCAATTGGTCGTGAGAATTTTTCGATTTTCACGAAGAGTGAATCAGATGGCTATTGTTTTAAGCAGATGACAGCATGGATATTTACAGGAACAATGTTAAGTAATGAATCACAACGCGGGAAATCGTGGAATGAAGTGAGAAAGACGTTGCAAATTCATGGTGGTTCGCTTCTTCTGTTCGTCAGCACATATCATGCTGACCTTTTTGCGAGACAGTTGCCGGGACTTTACTGCTCCGGTGTTTAAATTTATATAAATAACGCCAGTCCATTGCGTATTTGCGTCGCTTTCATTGTGCATGTTTTAGAACGAGGTATTGGGTGAGGAATTGTGGACCTGAATTGTTCTCAGTTGTCAACAGCTATTTCGCTATTCAGGCACAGCAGCACAAAGAGAAGATGCCTCAGAGAAGTATCCATAAATAGCTGCTAACGTTATACACTACTATTACTTCTGCGGTGACAATGCAACTATACATGCTTCAAACAGATGTCACCGCAAAGTTGCAAAGTTCGTTCACCTCATTGTCAATCACAGTTTGAAATTCGTCAGCGAGGTTGCTGATACAGATCATCACATAGAACATGTGTGTTAATAAAACGGTTAATCCATAGAAATTCGACGCTCTGTAATAATAAAGGAAAAGAAGGGAAATGGACATTGACTACATTAGAGCAGGGGTGGGCAACCATAGTTGTGGGCATGTCAAGAGTCCGAAAAACTTCGCAGGCGAAACTATGTCGTCGTTTGAGACTAGGCGAATAATGAACCAGACTCTGATAAGACCGGGGCTCATTATTTGCCGTATGAAAGTTGGTTAAAGATGATATCGGACATCTGATTTTGTGGTGTAATGATGCGTTTTATTCATAGAAATTTGCAAGGAATGATTTCATGGCCGCTGCATAAGTGACACATGCCCATAGAAATTGGCAAGGAATGATTTCATGGCCGCTGCATAAGTGACACATGCGCACACAATTGCTCACACTTATCTCGCAATTGATTGACGGAAATATTGTCTGCAGTAGTTTCTTCTACCGTGGAAGAAATTTTCAAATCACAAGTAGCATCTAGGTATCTAGGAAAGCATCGCCAGTGTCGCCAGAATGCGACTGTTCTCCTCTCCGTGGGCCGCATGAGCTCATCCCGCGGGCCGCACGTTGCTCACCCCTGCAATATATGTATCATGGACATATGTTGTCAGGACAACGGTTCCTAAACATTAGCGGTTCCAGTAGTTGACAATAAGGGTAAGACAACATGACGAGCTTTTGAGCTGTGAAAATGTTTGTATGTGTTTCAATCGGAGCGGCAACACAAGTAGCTCCAGCTGCGCTGTCGCAGTTTGTCACAGGTAGCTTCGAGCTTTGGTAATTCCTCTCTCAATTATTACAGCTCAAAGCTGGAGCTATGGGATGATCTATTTTTAGAACGAACGTAGTAGACCAACAATTCTGACGAGTGGGGAGCGGTAATCAATCTGTACGGCTCATTATGTGGCCGCGTAACTCTCACAGCTCAAAGCTTGACAAAGCTATACTCGCTGCTAGCTTTAAAGCGCGGCTCGTTATGTGACCTTACCCTATGAAGTTTACAGCAGGCAGCTTATTAATGTACTTCATTCACGACTATCATCATTTCTCTTAATATAAAGGCATTTTGATAAAATGCAATAAATTGTCTTACGGCAAGAATCTACAACTGTTGCATATTTCAGTAATTTGCTTCTACTAAAGATCTAGCAATCCCATGCTTGTCAAGTCAGATGCGCTTTTGCACGGTTCACAGGTGGTAGTACAGCACAGATAAATGTCAGCTGTGCAGTTTGTCAACAGATTTCTAAATATCAGAACTCCATGTCCAAAAAATTACTTAAAATTGTTTTGAGGATTACAACACAAAGAATCAATCATTAGGAAACAAGTGAGTAGTCTTAGTTATAATTTCTAGAAAATCACAAACAAATTTATCAAAAATAAGGGCACCCGCATTTAGAAGAGCCGTAATAAGAGCAAATAAGAGCCGTCTTACAGGCCTTGACAGGTAAGCAATCGGCGTAGAGCCGAGCGGCTGGAATGACCAACAACAAACAGCCGTTGTCCATTCAAGTCTCACTAACTTAAACAAAGCGAAAAGTCGGATTTCTATGGTATGATCCATTTATATAAGTCTTTTGAAGAACTGAATTGAATAAAAGTGGATAACAGGTTTATCCTGGGACGAGATTTCTTCGTCCCATTCCCATCCCATTCTCACAGGATTTTTCACAATTTACGATTATCTCCCATAATAATTTCCATAAGCCATTCTCTTTGATAAGCTCAGCCGACCGAAAGCCTTAGCAGCTAGGTTAGATGACATTCTATACCATTGCTAGTCGACCGTGTACATTCATGAGAGGCCTAAATTAAATGTCAATGCGTCCATGAAACTTGCAACCTTTAGATATGTTTGTTATTAGATAATTAAATCAAAGGGATCTACAAATGCCGGTAAGTCTGCAATCCATGATATCAGACTTCAATAGATGCAGTTAACGTACATTTCAAAAAGCAAAGCTACCGTTCTTCCTAGGAGTCATCACATACCCTTTTACGGGTACCTGTTCTCAACTACTAAGGCCTAAAACAGTCTACTAAATTAGTCAAAAACGCTATCGATACATAAAGCCAGCATAATATCAACATGATGGGCCTGCTGCACATACGTCCCTGCATGAAATATTCCCACCAACCAACATGAGTGGATGCGTGTTTGTAGCAATTGTAACGCTATAAGGTGGATCAACAGTATTTAGGCTGAATATCTAAAGAGAATGACAACTATTAAATCAATACAAGACAACAACACCTTTGATTACCCGACCACACTCGCCCGACCTTGGAATCGAACCGAAGTCCGCGGTGTAGACGAGCTCGCACCTTCTTCACTAGGCCACACTGACGGTTCAAAAGGAATGCGAGTGAAGGCAGAAGTCATCTCCAAATGATATCGACAGCATATTATCCTATTATTATTGACAGAATGCTATCAACATTCATATTGTAGCGAGACAGCATATCAGCATGTCATTCGACTACGTCACACAGTAGATTGACAACAAAGGTCTGTCGCAGTACATTGACTATCTAAAGAGATGCAGAGATTCCTAGGTTCGATTCCTAGGTCGGGCGAGTGTAGTAGGTGAATCAAGGGTGTTGGTGTCTTGTACTGACTTAATAGTTGTCATTCTCTTTAGATATTCAATGTACTGCGACAGACCTTTGTTGTCAGTATTTAGACCATGCAGGTGCATGTCTAATATGTGTGTAATTCAAGTGTGCATGTACATTCCAGTATATTGCTAATTGCTCATGCGATTCCGGTGCCTAGTCAACCTGTATGGAAACTAATCAATACATTAGGCCCTAGTATACATTTATCCGTGTTTGAAAATAGACAACATGCATGTGCAAGGATCAATTAAAGAAATTTCAACCAGTCATATTTTCCTTTATCTCACATGTACTTCATGTCAAACAATCTGATTTCTAGTCAAGATGAGAGATTTAATATCACTTAACAAACATAATGATATTACATGTAGGCACCTGCATGCGTTAGGCATACATTATCTTGATTTCTATTGCTCAATTTTCTTCGAAACCTCTGTTGCAGCAACACGTTAGTAAGGATAAAATAATGTCTACGGAAATCATTCCATGCACAATCTTCCTTGGAAATGAAGACTGATGTTATCATCATGTCCTGCATACCTACGTGTATTATCATAATTAACAATGAAATCGTGCCACAAATGCAAGAAAAAATAATTAGCTGTGCTGGAGCTTCTCGCATTTATGGAAATTCCCATTACTGAAATTACTCTTCCCACGGCAAGCCTGTTGGACAGCCATTATATCTGCAAATCGTTGGCAAGGTAGCATGAAAACTTGCAACATACACTCGGCGACATAGCGTTTGCTCCACCTGCAGAAATCGACAATATTTCAACTTTTTTGCCTCTTATTCGCAAACTACACCTTCGATTGCCACAATTTTTGCAAACAAACATAATTCGCACATGGGCTTTCTAATGGTGTGCATCTGCATTCCGCCATCAAATCGACTAGGTACTATAAATAGCAATTTAAAATTTGAATGTCTAAACATGCATATGAAGGACTTCAAGCTGTTCATGTAATCTGAATTGAATGATGGAGGATCGTAAGAATTTCGGTTAAATCTGATAGGCAGTGTCTTCTATTTATCATTCATGCATAAATGAACATTAAATGGCGTACTTTTAGTCAGATATAGCGTCATTATCCCGTTGTTACTACTGATAAAGTTAGTAAGCAGTTTTTTAGACAACCAAATGCCCATATCCTCATACCAAGTGAAAACAATGTTTCCATGACACTCATAATTTTTATTAATTAACATTTGATGAAGATAAAGGTAGATAAACCAGCTCACCAGTTAGTACTTCGTAGATCCACCTCGGTTATCAATGATAGCTTTCACTATCATTAATATGATACAATATAATAATGTATACAATGACAGATATAGCATTCAAAAATGTATTTATGAATTACATTCGCAGTTACTGAACAAGGAATAATTCATATTTATCTGATAAGGAATGTGACATTCGGGGATTGATATGACTTGATATCAGAGAATGTATTGGAATATTATATGTCAAATATTTAGTGAGTCATTCGTCTCAGTTAAGAAATGCTGTCAATGTGCATGAACGCTGTAGTAGGATAGTATACAATGCAATTCATACGCTGTTCCACAGTGCTGAATAGTTATTAACACTTTTATTAATAAATCACTTGAAAATTCTGATTGAGTATCAGCGACCATTAAAATAAAGATAACAAAATTATCAACACTATAATCTATTCATGCATGGACTCTGTGAGATGAAGCAGTGAACGCATCATCAGAACAACTTACGGATTCATCCCTGGTCATTGTTCTGATGATATCTTAACTACACAACATGAAGTCGGCAACCAGTACTGTGACAATACAACAGAATTCAACAAATTGATGAATTTTTTGACTCCAAAGCTGGTAAAAAAATCCATCACATAGTTTCTCCAAAAAGGAAGCGATTTACGAGCGATGACTAAAGAAAACACTAACCAAGAAGTTTGATATCTGGAAATTTATTTTTGAAGTTCTCTCCTCCTTCCTGTTCGGAATATTCTTTTTTCAGCGGCACCGACCGCACGCTGTTTTCAAGTTGTGTTTATAATCCATATGTAAGCGCACATGCTCCTGTTTCCCAATGTCCTTTGGAAATAAACATTTTTGACTTTTGACTTTCGCTTATAGTCATTTATTGTCAAATAACCATGTAAACACATGTAGCTTCCTCAACAAATAGTATCATGATTGCTTTATAATTGAAATTTTCGTGAGTTTGAAGCCTAATTATGTTGCTTACTAAGCAACATTTGCAGAGGGAAGTGTGTGCTAAAATACATATCCAGACAAAAAGTTTGGTGTTGACAGAGGGGATTTTATATGAAAAGTTCAGAAATTGTTTACTTTGTGGAATTGTGAATTTGAAATGGCCATTGACTATGGCAGAATATTCCGACAAAAGGCATTTTTTGGACGATAGTCAGTTCCATGATGTCACGAATAATATTTAGATTATTGTGGGAAAAATGTAGCGACTAAATTACTAAAGCGACTTCTTCTCTGCTAGAAATGTCAATTCATCAAAGAAGAAAGAAAGAAAAAGCACAGGTTAATGCTATCATACTCTCTATCCAACATTGGTTTTGCTGAGGAGTGATCTGAACAAAAATTAGATACATCCAAAGAGGAAAAATAATCAACTTCAGCTAGAGAGAAGCGCGTCTCTCATTCACAAATATTCTTTGCATCAAATTTACTGTGGTCTGCTGTAAAGAAAGCCACTGATAATTCTCGAATTTGGATGAAGCGCTTATATTGGTACGAGTACACAGTAAATCGCTCAATTCCAATCACATACGAAGGATGCATACCAAAATATTTTTTGGTATATTTCTGTACTTATCTGTATGCCTTTCGTATGTTATTTCAAATGTGGCATGCTTTACATACTAAAGCCATACCAGCACAATGTTAAGAGAAAGCATCAATTATGTCTAAAGTATGTTGATTTAAGGCCTTTTGTCAATAAAGATCACACTAATGTTATTACTGTTTTGTAAGTAGTGAGACAATGACATTCAAGAGTCATACTTCCATATTTTCTTTTTAAATTGATGTTCAATAATATAATACTTGCATTCTACCAGCCATGGCTGCAGCGAAGTTGGTCGAGGTATCATAAGCGTTGATGTTTTAGGTAGACTTTGTTTAGACCCTTCCTGTGACAGCTTGTTTAAATACTGATCTAAATCATATCTATTCTGTTAATTTTGACTTTTTTAGTCACAACATGATATATAGGACTTACAGCCAAAACTGAGAAATATTGGCTCAGACACGTTATCAGTCTTCCAATGCAAACTTTTGCTGTAGTAATAAGATGGACTTGATGATCTCATGTTCATTCGTACAATGCTCGTTACCTCATGTACCAGACATTAGCTTGAAACTCTATTACTGTGCGATAGCGTATTTTTCTTAATAATGAGTGCTTCTGAAGCATCAATTCAATTTCTGTTAAAAATTTGTTTGTGACAAATTTTGACCAAAGCTTGTGCTTTGTCCATTCCTTCAATCAAGGCTTTTAAAACTAGACACAATTCTTGTTTTAAAGTTGTCCAATGTTATTTTTAAGCATGTACATTTTATACCCCAAAATAACGGTTACTTGTAGGTCCCAGTTATTGATGAACATCATAAAGACTTGAGAGCAGCTTCAGAAAAGCGAGCATTTACTGTCTTGGCATCCTACTATCCGGGTTGAGAATCCTACCAAAAACAGTCATTACCGATAATTGGAAGTAGCATGATGTGAGTTCTGAATAGCATTCTTCGACATCATGATATAGCGCAATTATGATGTGGCTGCTTGCTATTTGCAACTTTATATTGCAAGTTTGCATCATACTACTTATTCTAATTAATGCTTTCATCTTTGTACCACTAATATGTTGATAATTATCATGCTTTGACAACATGTTCATTAATGTTTAATTGGTAATTCACACATCAAGACCGCTTTTCAAGCAGCCGATTCATTGGTAGGTCTATAGGCAGTTCAATTGAAAATAAGCTATGTATAATACCGAAATACAAAAGAATAACTTATAACCCTTGTGCCAAGGCTAATAAATATTGCAATGGAAACAAATCATGCTCTAATTGACCTTTGCCCCCTGAAAGATGATGCGAATTCTGAATAAAATCGGTTCTACACTTTCGTCAGAATTAGTTTTTAAAAATTCAACTGTTCAGCAGATTTGTCGAATTTTGTACTATTTTCATTTTGAATGTCTTCAGGTGTCCTTATTGATATTGAAACTACTCGAAATTATAATAGAAAGTGTTCTCGTGTCTATTTGAATAGAGAATGATAATTCCCTCGTAAATTCTATATTAAGAATTTTTGTACTTAGATGTTTTGATTTCAAAATTGTGAAATTTTCGTAATTGAACCGGTTTTCAAAATACAAACTTGCTAATATTTAGTGGGATCTCAACATTCAGCTTTTTTATCATATTTCATGCTTATGTTCGCGCTTTGTCAAAACACCCAGTTGGCCGAGGGCTAATGGTCGAATTATCACAGCTAATGAATTGAAATCGAATTAAATAGAGCAACATTGTCCATTGGAATTTATCTTATTCACAAAATATACAATGATGCAGAGAAGACAAATGAAATGAGATTGAGTCGACGAGTGATATGATTCTGATGTCTTCATTGAAAAGTCACCGTTGATGTGTTTGTTCAGGTCCTCAAACAGATTTGTGTATTAATCGGCTTCCACCATCAGTTCCATGTTCTTCATGTTATGGATTTGTTGACAGAATAAGTCGCATTAACTTGCAACAGAGAGCAAATCACACATCATACGGATAAACATTACCGAAATGTCAGATTAGGGAAACAAAAACGGCAACTCAATTTCACAGAAAATTACTTCTTGTCTGTAAACTCTGCGTAGACGGATATGGATGGCTTTAAGATTTTCTAAGTTAAGCTCACATTAGCAGCGTGGATGTTGGATTTTGTAATATTCAATATGACAGGGATTTGAACAATGAATCCTAATCAAGGAATCTAGAAGTACATGTTGGCTTAACAACTATGTATACCCTTGTTGGATGATAATGCAGATTATAAGACAGAGAATTATACAGCACCAACCATAAAGAACAATGTCTGTATACTACTTTGATTGGTGATATACAGTAGCATGAACCATACCAGGGTTTCGTACAAGGGAGCAAATTTTTACCAGAGGTGAATCTAACACACTGCATCACTGTAATGCATAATGTAATCTATGGTGGTTGACCATTATTAGTAGAATTGAGTTGAACATTTTTTCTTTTTACCAGCTTATCCGTATAGAATGTAAAAACATGACTGAACATAAGAATGTGAAAATGTATGACAGAGCAAAATCTGTGAATTCAATGCTTCATTACAAGAAAAACATGAAACAGAAAGACCATTGTATCAAATTGTTCCTCTTTGCACATTTTAGTATGCAATCTCAATCAGTTTGTCCGTATACTCATGGGGATTGCATTCATGACCAAACTATCACTGCCTGTATCTGGTCTGTAGATCACTCGATCAGTAGTTTCAAGTTCATCATTGAAGTTAGCATGCGGGAACTCATCATCCAAAGGCTCCATCGTATGAATCCCACTTTCGTACTCTAGCAAATCAACATTGTACAGTCTCCGGAACTTTCTTCGACGAGTCCTCCTACAGAGTACAAGAAAAGACATGTAGTAACGATAACGAGGAAACATTTTCAGACTTTTCAATTACAAGCAGCACATCTTTGCACCCATGCACTATGGCTGTGTTGATATGTCATATGGTACCAATTGCTTACCATATTAATACATTGAGCTGTGATTGTATATATGTCTGTTTTCAACATCTTGTTTAGTCATGCTCATTGTAAAGTCAAATTGATTATGCATCATTTCGAAAAAGCTGCTGCAAATAATTATGATATGTCCTGTATTTTTCTTTCCGTCCTTTATAGACTAAACTTGGAGATTCTTGTCGATGGAATCAGTTTTCTTATGGCTCTTTCCTTTAGCAGCAAACATACATACCTTACTACTTATAAGCGTATTGAGACCAGACCTATCATAATGACACAATTATTTTCAAAAAACCTCATGAATGCTCATGATTTTCCCATAAACGCATCATAAGAACACATCATGAGAAATTATCAACCATGAATAATCGTATTACCACCAATTATATTCTCACCAAAGTATCATGAATTAAACACTTTCTTATGAGAATATCATGTGGCTCATGAAAATCTCATGAATCTGTATTTAATTTAATGAGTTCTCATGGAATATTTTCGTGAGGGACAATAGTCCGCTCGCCATAACGAGTTTCTGCAGGCACCGACACCGAAAATGAGACTTTTACAAAGTTATGTACAACCTGCGCGCGTCTGGCGAGTTCTTTCCGGTTCCTCTTCTTGTCAGACAGCATCAAAAAAGCAGACTGAGGCATTGGGAAAAAATAAAATCTCTCTGCATTTTCTCTAATCAACCATTATCGGGACTTCGGCTGATATATTGTCCGCTTCACTTTTTATTCGAATTGCTCTTTACGTGTGTGATACTTTGATTTGGTTTTTCATGACGATGGCTAACTTTGGACTGACTATGCAGCAAAATTGCCCACTTCTGTTAATTTTGGAGGAGTGCATTTCCTCTAAAGGTGGATACACTTATGCTTTGTTTCTTTTTGCATTTTTCTGAGCATTCTTACCAGACTAAAATGCTTGATCAACATATATTTAAAATGTTACATGACCATTATACTGCCAAAATTTCGCATGCCGTGCATTAATGAAATAAGAGAAGGAGTTAATATTTGATAAATACAGATTGTTTCATAAAAAATGGATCACCCTTAAACATCGCCTTAACTTCAACTTTGTCTAACTCCGCCAAACTTGAACGAATTTCTCTGAAATTTGGAAGATATGCCAGTTGTGCTTACTAATATCATTGTTGGAAGTTTCAAGCATGAATATTGAGTTGTTTTCCTGTCATAGATAAAAAAGTAGTAGAATATTTGATCTTCATTTAGCAATGTTACACAAAATCATACCTCACTCTTATAAAATTACATTTGTTTCCTTTGTTATGTAATATGTTGTTCTACAAGTCAAAAGGTATCAAGCAAAACAAAAATAAAAAAATCGGACAAAAAAAATACCGTGGACTCATGAATTGCTTCCAATGTCCATCGCTATAGAATCAACTGAAGTGCGCAGAGTGCAGCGTGCCGTGATAATGCGCAGTGGACTGCAGCATTAAGTTAGTTAACGCACGCCTTGCGCGTCTCGACGCTGTCGTGCATTAACCATTACATATTAAAAAATGTGCAATGCAGATATTCGTACTTTTCTACAAAATTGATGGGGTGGTCAATTTCGCTGCACAACCTGTATATCATATTTTTGGGTAGATCGTGTTGCTTTTTCAGACTACATGAAAAGGTCGATTATCACTTCAACCGGACATCTTAAAAGCACAAATTTTGCAAAGAGTTCAAGACAGAACAAAAGTATCAGGACTCTCTCGGTAAAACCTTTATTGGTTTATCACTTTAAGTTAAGATTAAAAGAAAGACATTGCCTTCGGCGTCCAGCGCCTTCTATCGGTCGATGTAAGTGCTAAACGGCAGCCTTTGTGAAGGTTTATAAAGAGGTGAGTGATATTATATATCTTATCATATATTACTATTAATATTATATTAATACATTTCTAATTATAATACTTAATTACATATTATTACATGTATATTTATAAAATTTCACAAAGGCTGCCGTTTAGCACTTACATCGACCGATAGAAGTCTTTCTTTTAATCTTAACTTAAAGTGATAGAGCAATAAAGGTTTTACCGAGAGAGTCCTGATACTTTTGTTCTGTCTTGAACTCTTGGGAAAATGGCTAGCCTCTCTCGCCGCTTGGTCAACTACGTCAAAGCTCAAATTTCATAAATTTTAGGCTCACACCACTAAAATTCTGCATTGAAAACCTTGTGGGTAATTTTCATGTAACGAATAATTGATTGGCCTACATTTGACTTAGAGTTCAATGTGAAAGAGTTGAAATTAATATATACAAAAGAAAAATGCGTCGCGCATTTAGCAGTTTGTGCTATGAAAAACTAGAAAACTAATTAGTGACAAAAATTGTCAACCGATGTCCGCTTTGCGCTACCGCAAATTAAGTGAGAAGTATTAGATCTGGAAATTTTGTTATAGATGTCCTTATGTAATGCCTTCATGCTTTCATGTATCACGTTCATGTATCAACCAATGCACATTTAGACTACATATAAGCAAGGATCGCAATATCTCCAAACAAAACTAAATTATAGCTGTATTAGCTTCTTTTGACTAAATTCTAGCTGTATTCGGCCACAATTTCCCATTCATGAAATTTACCATAGAAATCCGATACTCTACAACAATTAAGGACAAGAACGGCAGGGACATTGAAACCAATACTGAGTCGTGGACATGCGTTGTCATGGCAACGGTGCCTAAACGATGGCAGCTTCCAGTGTTTGCCTATGGGAAGGTACCGGCAGCTTAACAGTACAGGCCTACTTTGTAAAGATCCATCAGTGTAGAGTCACGGCAAGAATCTATACCTGTTGTGTGTTTCAGTGATTTCGTTCTTCGAAAAATCTACCAACATTATATCCTCAATAGAAAAACATGGCTCCGGGGTCCAATGCCCCCCTTTCGGGTCTCTTTGGGTCACTTGGGCTTGACCCTGGATATTATTTTCACTGTGATTTTCACTAATTTTGAAAACATCTCGCTCACCTTTTGGTCATGTAACAAGCAATAAAAACTGCTCCAATGCTGGAAAAGCAAATTCCTACGCCAATAATCAATTTGTTTCTATTTGATGCATTTGGAGCACCATCATCACCAGCTCCGACAGTCGACACTGGCTTTGTATGAGGCATGGAAGCAGATGTATGAGGCACCGAGGGGGTAGTGTGAGGCTTAAACGTGAGAGCACTATTAGTTGCAATCGATGCATGAGTCGCAGGTGTCGCCTTGTTCGTAGTAGTCGCTTCATTGGATTCAGGAGTACTGGTATGAACAACGGTAGACGATTTGTCTGTAGAAGTTGCTTCCGTCGATTCATGAGTATTGGTATGAACAACGGTGGACGATTTGTCTGTAGAAGTTGTTTCCGTGGCTTCAGGAGTATTGGTATGAACAATGGTGGACGATTTGTCTGTAGAAGTTGCTTCTGTCGATTCATGAGTATTGGTATGAACAACAGTGGATGTGGAATCATCTGGTTTGTCAGTAGTAGACAGCTCTGAGGTGTCGTTAACGTCGTCTACTTCGACAGTAGACATTAACCTAGGTTGATTTTCACCACTTTCTGTTGTAAAAGTCCAATTGGAATCACCTGGGTCATCTGAAGATTAAATTGACGATAAAAAATTCTTTGCGCAGGTGGATGGAATTTGATCTATATATGAAACTATTATAATTGAAAACCACACTCATAGCGTGATTATCATCTCAACGTTGGTTCATACAAAAACTGCAAAGCATGTTTTTACCTTCTCTGTATTTGAAAAAAATCATTTTCTGAGAAGCATAGATATTTAGTGTCATGACACATTATTAAACATCTAAAGAACATTATAATTAGAATTTATTAAACATTAGAATAAGTGTGTGTATTAAAATGAAAGATGGGCAATTTAGACAAACGTTCACAATTATACATAGACTGATATCTTATCAGCTTCACAGAAAATTTCACACGAAATTTTGCTGGGACAAAGGTTGAACAGACATCACAAAAAAGTTCAAGAAACTTTTTCGTGTTTAGATAAAGCAAGATGACTGTCATTTTTTGGCGTAATTTAGTTATAGTATGATATAACATAAATTCACTGCTTGCAGTCATGCCGTCTTCTCATTGAACTTTTGTGATTGTCTCATTGAACATCTGTGGATCCTACCGATAATCCATTCAACGGTTCTCCTAGAAGGCCTAATCAAGGTTGGGTCAAATCTCGGGCTTGGGCACCCCCAAGATTGGACCCAAGAGTGGCTATTTCTCTAATGAAGTGGAATGATTAATGGTGCTGCAAAACACTGTACAAAAAAGACTACAAGCACGATGAATTGTTATTTAAATGTGTCTTAATGCCTAAACATAAATGCTATCGACAGCTTCGCATAAAATGAAAACAACATAAATGTAAAAAAAGAGCATACAGCGATATTTTTACTAATCGTAAGAAGTAATCATCAAAGAATGTCACTGTATTAAATGATACCGATATCTTTCTATTTCTAATACATGTAGCCTAATAGTAGAATAGACAATATAGGCCGAAGTTTTAGACTTTCAAGGCAAAATGCTATACGAAGCAAGTTTAATGGATTAAATTCACAAGGAACACATAGGTAATCAAAGCATAGTTTAAAAAGCTACTTAAACAAACTATCAAATAACATTTACGGTAGGTGTATATTAAAGTTGATGATAGCACAGTTTTATCATAGAAAGACCAATCGTTTGGTTGAAGTAGGTTACATTTAGATGTACATACATGTAGATGACTTGCAATGACATGATATATAGCAATATGCTTCGGTAGAATTTTTCCAAGAAAACCGCAAATGATCATCCATGGTCGATTTCTTTACTCTTGGGGGGGGGGCTGCCCAAGCTCTTGGATCCATACCCCAAGATTCTTGGGTACCCCTCCAAGACTACCCCAAACCCAAGACCCAACCTTTGCCTAATTTCTTCAGCTTTATACAAAAATTTCATCGTTTTCTTATATTGTCGGCAGCGAACCTCTTTTGTAATTCTCCTCTATGTATATGGATAATGGAGGGCACTCCTGCCTTTCCAAGTAACAGTTACATCCATGGTTTTGAATATGAAACAGAAGAACAAGTTGTCTCACAATGCAGGCCTACTACTCAATATTCTGGAAACATGTGAATATCTAGAAAGATTTCTTAAGCGTCAATTATTGCTGATATATCTAAACATGCAGCAGCAGAAGTCGGTTTATCATTGACAGCTAAATTCATCGAAAAATTCTTAAGAACAATAGCAGTATCTTAGACATCTTTCCATAATCAGACAATAGACGATTTCAAAGTTTCGATAGATTGGGTTGAATCCACAGGATTACGATGGAACCAACCTGATTCCGATTGAATAAAAGGGCAATAACCTAATTAACATTTCCTGTTTAACCCAACCGAAATTTTGAAATCTATCCTAGAAACACGATTGTTTGGCTCGTTCAACCCCATTACGGTAGTTACAACCAGTGTCCGGTAGGAAGATAATAAACAATCACAATCCGGTTGGTCCAACGAGTGTATCGGGTTAAATGAACGAACGTTCTTCGTATCTCCGCAATGCACTATTTGTTCAACGAGCAGGTCGTTGGAAAATGGATTAACCGTGCTAGGTTTCAAAGTCTCGGTTCGGTTGAGATCAGTTGAGGAAATGACAGCCGTTTTTTGTGCTGGAGGCGGTGTAATCCAATCCTCGAGAACTGGATCGGCACCATATAACCGCGCTCAAGCTGAAAGTGAATCAGAACATGATAACAAACAAACTTTTCGTCTGCCACGAAGTGAATTGGAACAGTTAGGAAATTAATTTCATGGCGAAAGAATTGTGGACCATCGTGGTTGTCATCTAGCAACAAGTCAGAGGATGGTGAACAATAGTGTGAAGTTTTTGTCTGGAGGTGGATACTTTTGTAAACTGGGACGATCAGCTGGGATTGCGACATCAGCTGCCCATTTGCATGCTCATTTGGTATCCGAGTGGATGGCATCAATCGCACAAAGATATGTTTCTTTACCAAATTCTGATCAATTATCTAATTTGCAAACTGGAGAGATTAAAGGTCGGCAAGTGGTAGGTTTGTTAGATGGATTCATCCTTCATATCCAGCGACCAGCTTATGCTAGAGACGCTAACTATTATGGCAGACGCGGGAAGAGCGTCGATGCAACAACGAACCGGATTCCGATTAATGATAGGTCGTGGTTAATCAGAATGCGGTTGACCGAAACTCAATCGTAGTCTGATTAAACGGAACTTTGAAACCGCCTAATGTCAAAACTGCTTGTTCATCGATCAAAAAGAACTTGCATTTTTTTTGCATTTAACTTAGAAAGGACTCAAATGTCTCAATATATTTCCCTTTCTACAGCCATCATTTTTAAGCTTCAAATACTTTTTCCTCTTCCCCTGGTTCACTCACGTCGATCAGATGTTCACACGATGGCAGCTGCTAAGCTCGAATTTCGAATATATCCTCTCACAAATGACCACCACATAAAGACACGTGATCACAGTATTAGACAGGTTGTTTCTTCTTCGGTTTTACTAGAAAGGAGGCATTAGAACATGTAACATTAATGAAATGGCACAATCTCCTGACTAAATACCACAGCAATCGAACAATGAGAAGACAGGTCAACATTAAACACGCCAAATTGTGAGAAGTTTCAGTGACTGTTATCAACCGGATCACACAGCAAAGAGACACAGACGATGTCAAGTTCTACAGAGAAGTTTGCAAGCGTTTTTTCATGCGCCTGCTAACTTTTTTAATAATGATCGGAAACCCAACATTATTGAGAAAAAATTTGCGTAATGATCTGAACTCTTCGAATTTGAAGGAAACGTGGCGAGCGGAGCATTTTGAAGGAATTCACAGCACTCCGCAAGCGACGCACGACTATTTTTCCTATCTCTGTAAGGTATTGAAAATTTCCTTTTTCCACCATGTGCCATGGCACATGGCGCCATCGCTTTAAATCAGTTTGCACGTTTAGCAAAGGGATAAAATGAAACAATCTAATTCTATGCATGTGATAAGGCAATAGCAGGCCAGTGACGAGACGTGATTACTCTTCTTCGTCTGTGTTATAGATCGACAGAAACCAGCAACGCAATATTTGCATGAAGGCTGAACCACTTGTTCATTATAATGCACCGTGGGAAGTTTAAGGTTGCTGGAAAACATACAGTAGCATAAATTCATTTCAATCGCTGCTTCCGATAAGATCAAAATGGTGTAATTTGTACTGTCATGAAACTTCCTTGCTCGCCACGTTTTCTGCGTAACAATCCGAGAGTGACCCCAAAGGAACAGTGTTAAATAGTGAGCTGTTACAGACAAGCAGATTTCAGTGGGTGAGTGATACTGCTGCAGATTCGGTAGCCTAACAGTGTTTTTGTGCAGTCGACCGCGGTGAATAAGATTTCCGACAAATTGAATACTTGTGCTCATGCTACCTATTAGGATTTGAGTTTGAAAATTTTGAAACTAATATAATGTATACCCACAAAATTGTTTAACCGAACAGATGGCACATGTAGGAACTTACTAAGTTGGCAAAAACAAATTTTTAATACCTTGCAGAGATATGTAACTTAGTCGTGCGTCGCTTGCGGATCGCTGTGAATTCCTTCAAAATGTTAGGATCACCACGATTCTTTCAAATTCGAAGAGTTCAGATCATTGCGCAAAAGTTTTCTCGATAATGTTGGGCCCTCCGATCATTTTTAAAAAAGTTGGATAATCAGATCAGCAGAGGATCTCAAGGACGTTTTGACGACTGCGTGAAATTCCATTTCAGAAGAAACTTTACAAAACCCTGCAAAATCGTGGATCAGAAAACTCAATCAATGCATGCGGGCACGGGGGAATCATTTCGAGCATATACAGTAAACGTGACACACGGTTGGGAAAAACTTGTATTGGGCATACCCAATACAAATTTTGGGCCAAAACTTGGGGTCAAAACCCAAAACCCAAGCCCAAGTTCAAATAAATGAATGAAATCAAGTAAACGAAGTGCATTCTTTGTATTTTGTGCTGACATAAAGATTCTTCTATGAGCCAAAATTCCTATTGGGCCCATGAGAATTCTGGTATTAGTGAGAAACGATTTATTATTGCAATAATTATAATTAGTAGCCTAAGCACATGCATTACTTCATAAAGTTTTCTTTTAATATAGCTTACACTGATATACTGACTAATTGAAGATCTTTGATTTAATTGTGATTGAGTTACACATTGCTCATAGGAAAGAAATTGTTTTCATTCTATCATTCAGAAATATAAACAAACTTTATAAATATTATAGCTTCGCAGTAAGTGCATGGTTAAATATATTTAGAATACGAAGTCGGAATGAATTTATTTTTGGATAAATGTCGGCTATCGCAGAAAGTTAAGGGTGCGAAGATAACTGCGAAGATCTAAAATATACGGAAGATATAAAAATTCAATATGCACAAATGCAACAAAATACATGCAAGCTTGCAGTAGATACAATATGTATGAACTTTCAATGCGCAGTATTGTCAAGCTCAGAATGAAATAGCTAATAATGACAAGTATTTCATTTTTGAAATATTCTGTGAATCCAGTGGAAATTTGATAAAATATCAGAACTTTATGCTCTTATACTGTAGCTCTCCTAAGATTCAAATCAAAATATTAATTTTTGTAACTTGATCTGTATATATTCAGCATTAATAGAAAGCCCAAAATTTGTTTCACTTACCAAGGTCGACCCAAAACCCAAGGTCCAACCTTTCGTGGCATATAAAGTGATTTCAGATATATGCTGATATGAAAACATTTAATCAAGTTTCTTTGATTGAAAAATTAAAATCCCCTGTAATTCTTCGCTTTTTGTTCGATGTCTATGTGTCCACTCGAAGCCATTATGGATCAAGGTAGGCCATCGAGCATGCTTCATTTGGCTTGAATTAAAGTTGAATTTTCATTTGAACAAACTGACGAAGGAATTGAGAGTACAATAATTTGATGATATTTCTTTCAAACTGATAGTTTGCAATCCTTGCATTTTTTGCTGAACACCCTGTTTGTCAATTTTCAAGTTCATTAAAGTTCGTCTCTTTTTGATAGAACAACTCTATGATAAACCACCTCATAGGGTGAATCTGCGAATAATACACACAGTAGCTTGATACTTCTTATCAAGATTTCGCAGCAGTGAAACAAATCGGCGCCTAGACAAACAGTCGAGATTATCAACGACAACATCCGTTGTCCAATTTGATCCTACTGATTTAAACAAAGCCGGAGCTCTTTTATAATAACATACTGGCTTCACTTTCAATTGAATCTTACTTTATATACTGTAATTATACACGAAGTAGGTATCAAACGAAGTACGAAGAACTTACTGCTCTCAGTTCCATTTGCAAAGGAAATCAAGAGAAAGGATGAAAGCACAATAAGATAAACGCCAAAGTTACGCCGTGACATACTGTTTGACTGATGAAAGAGAACTGTTTCGTTATCTATTCATTAACTTCGCCTGTATTCGGTCGCTACATGGCGCTGAGCACAAGGGCTGACGTCATAGGTTCACGTGGCACACAACCTACTTCTAATGACAAATCGCACACAGCGAGTGATCCAGCTGCCATTAGTCAGACAAACTTGTCACATACCTCTAAATAGATGCATACAAATCAACCTGAACAAATTTAATCAAATCAACTTGGCGTTGCAGATTATTTGTTGATAAGAGATCTCTGCTTCCGAAATATAGCCCTGTCAGTTACGGTCACCTCACACTCGTGCGAAATTGGATCATCATTGAAACAATAAGTGATAAAGATCATGGCCAGTTTTATGAACTATACAGAAATGGTGACAAGCGTACCTTAAAATTAACTCAAGACCTTAAATTAACTTAAATTACGTACCTTAAAGTAACTCTGATTGTGAATACTGTAGACAGGGATTATCGAAAGTTAATTGATTGCCCAGTGATTCCTAAAAAGTCAATAAGTCAATAAATGTCTATTTTCTAGATAATAACTGTCTTTTCCTGTCTAATAATTGTATTGTTTCATCTTTTTATTGCATGCCTGCACTGTGCATGTTCATGCATATACCGGATTCTTTCTAATGAACGTCCACTTTCTAACTAAAGTCCACATGAAAATAGCAGCAATGCTAAAAATAGAGTAGAAGCCACATCTCTAATAAACGCCTCTCTTTAATACAAGCCCAACCCCATAAATCAGCTTAATTTAACAAATAAACATTATGGTCACAATCAACCTTACTTTTGGCAATCGGACAGGTTATGGAATATCCGCTGAATAATGAATTCTTCAAACATGCGGAAAATAAGATTATTATAAGTCATCTGTCAATGGCTATCATTGATTTTTTTGAATAATTTCCTAACGCTCTCCAATGTCATTTAATAGCAAAATATAATATTTGAAAATAGCTCATTGATAAATAGGCCAATCTGCTTCAGGTGATTTCTCATTGGCTCACTGCTAGAACAGGGCTATAGCAGTACATAGCGTGTAGATAGCGAATCACCTTTGGTGCTCAATACATCAGAGGGAATTAGTCCGGCAGTCTGAGCGAGTTTCTGCAGGGAACGAGGCCGAAAATGAGACTTTCACAGAATGATGTACACACTATGCCTACTTACGAAACAGTGCATCTGGAGAGTTCTGGTGAGTTCCTCTTCTTATCAGACAGGATCAAGGAAAAGCACATGTAAATCCAATGGGCATCCTATGATTCCATCCTATTACATTCCTTGTAGATTATGTCAATTGATTTGTATGTGTGCAAGTATTTTGCGGTATATTACTTATAAACCCACATAACGCATTACGTGCAAACATAATCCAATGGGACGTAGATTCCAGCTTTTGGCTAAAATGAAATGTTCTATGTTTTCTCTGATTAAACGAAAAGTACTGACCCCAGAGTCATAATTTTTGGCATGGAATGTCTTCAGGTCATTTCCTTTCATCTTTATGCACCACTGTCTATAGAGCTAAACACATTTAGATTTGACGAGCCTCTAAATGTCGGCAGACACAAACATTTTGAGCAACTTATCCACATTCACCCACATTCTCACATACATTGCCGATCAGATGCATGATAACAGCACATGCACATCATAGGAAATGACCTGAAGACATTCCATGTCAAAGATTATAACTATAGACTTAATACTTTTCAGTTGATAAGAGAAAACATGGACAATTTCATTTTAACCAAAAACTTCAATCTGCGTCCCATTGGATTAACTTTTTCTTTGATTCTGTCTGACAAGAAGAGGAACTCACTAGAACTCGGCAGACGCGCAGATTCGTAGTAGACATAGAAGTAGGATGTACATCATTCTATGAAAGTCTCATTTTAGGCCTTGTCCCTGCAAAACTCGCTCTGGCTGCCGGACTAACATCCGATGAACAAGTTCGTACTTGATGAACTAGTGGATGGGCCAATAACTTGAGTTTTTTGACTATATGATTCACTTCTCCTTCACAATTTGACTTGCTTTCTGAGAACATTTTCTTTTCTGAATGACTTACATTTTGATTTTTGCATGTTGCGCATATAATGCATATTTATGTTAACCAATGTATTCAGCTATGAAGACGAGTCAAGAGTGACCATCAGTAATGAATATTTCAAATATTTATGAATGAAGTTTGTGACCGCCGATGTCAAGGTCCGTAGCGGGGATCGCTGTCTACCGAAGCATCTGTAAACCATGTTGCAAATACTATGAAAATCAAGAACGAAACGCACCGATCTAGGTCAAAGGTGTCAGATCTTTAAAATAATCAAATTACTGAAACATGCAAATGTTGTAGATTCTCACCGCAAGGCGAATTACTGTAGATATCCACAGTATATAATAATAAAGGAAACATAATAATAACAATAGAAAGTCGTGGACATGTGTTGTCATTACAGCGGTAACTAAACAATGGCAGCAGTGGTTTTGTAAATATTCACGGTTATCATTTCTCTTTTGTTTTTTTTTGTTTCATATCGGTCAACATGTATAACAACCTGACAACAGAATTATCAACATGTAGAAAGAAAATATCAGGATGGTTTTTTTCTTCGTTATATTTTTGCTAATAAGAGCGTCTCGGCCGATGTCAAAGCTGCACCTTTTTGACACTCATGTATACTACCATGGAGTCTCACAGAAAAGGAAGAAAATTTCCTGAAAGGCGTCTGTTGCGGATTCGTTGTAAGAGAAAACGAGTGCTCTGTTCGGCGTCAGTGTATTGTGTGAGAGAGAACATTGAACAAACAAAGCTGTTGAACACTGATCCAGATCTCGGACATCAATATCAAATTGATAATAGGAGCATTCAACAATAAAAGTTTGACAAAAGCAGATTGACAACACGCACGAACCTTTAACAATAGAAGTTCGCGACACTCCCCTATTTTTTATGGGAGCAGGCATAAAAAACAAATATAACGGATAACTCGCAGAGAGAATAGATAATAAATTATCACTACAATCATAGACGCATGAAGATCACTATTCATGCATTGCATGAATAAAAGAGGCATTCAGTCTTTCTTCAGAGCACGATCTACGCAAAAAATAGAAATACGATTTGAGACATGTAGAAATATGATACGGTACCCGTTCAAAAAGCAACTGTGTCGGGCATAATAACTGAACATAAGTACAAAACGAATGTACAAATCGTAAGAAATAGGTTAGATTTGAGAGGGGGATTGAACCATGCATTTGAATTAATCAGAACCTTTTTCTATGGGCACCAATAGGCGAATGGGCCTACGCAAACGCACGCACCTATTACCACTCCTCACAATCACTACAGCAGATCGAATACAATTATCGCGCCCTCTACAAACTTCAAGAATAGTACCAATTTTCCAATTTAATCTGGGTAATTTTTTCATCCATCAGCATTACAACATCATTCACTTCGGGCTCATCAGACGATCCTCGATGACTACGCCAACCCTTTTCCCGTAATGATGTAACGTACATTTTCAGCCATATATCCCAGAAACAATTTAATAAGTTTCTCTGATAGCGAATCTTATCGTGAATATTCAACTGAACTGGTTCGGTATACGGAGAATCCGGAAGATGTGTATGACGTTGGAGAATAATGAAATGACTGGGAGAGAGTATCATGCCTTCATTTTCCTCCCCAACATAGAGTAGCGGCCTGGAATTGAGCACACCCTCAATCTCAATGACAGTCGTTTCCAATTCTTCGTATGTTAACAGTGATTTGCGGACGGTTTTCTTAAGAGCAACTTTCGAGCGAATGATTCCCACGCTATCAACAAAAAGACAAAGACTCTTGCACAGCTTAGTACTTGGTCCATTGCTTTGGAGATGGAGAAGTTCCGATTTATACTCCTCGTTTTGCATTTCTTTGATCCACATGGACTCTGCCTTGTCTACATCTGTAGAAGTAATCGTAGCATCTGATATTTCTTTCCTCAATATTCTAATAAACTTAATAACAATTGCCGTAACTCTCAGTAGCTTTTGGAAGGAGGAGTAGCGATCGATTTCAATGATATTCGAAATAGACGATGACGATTGCGCTAAAAGGCAGACATCACTTCTTGTATTCTCATCGGATGTTTTAGAAATTTGCTCGTTTTCGGGCCAATGATTCAATTCATATTGTAGAAATGAAGGTCCAATAACCAAAAGATCAATTTTGTCTGAAGCAGCTCAATTTTATGATCCCATTGGCTACCTCGCTCCTACCCTGATTATACCAAAAACAATATTTCAAAGCCTCTGTAAATCGAAATGTGACTGGGATTCGACTGTTGATGATGAAACAGCTTCCAAATGGAAATCATGGTTCTCCGATATGTCAAAATTTTCATTGTCTTTACGACGGCCATACTTCGATTATTGTGAAAATGCAATAAATGTGCAAATACATGCCTTTGCAGACGCTTCTAAGGCAGCGTATGCGTCGGTCGTATACTTGCGCATTGAATACGACAGCGGGGATATTTCATGCAATATATTGATAGCTAAAAGTAAAGTTTCCCCATTGAATGCATTAACTATTCCTCGCTTGGAATTGATGAGCACTCGTTTTCTCTTACAACGAATCCGCAACATGGCGCCCCACGTTGGGCGCCATGTTGCGGATTCGTTGTAAGAGAAAACGAGTGCTCTGTTCGGCGTCAGTGTATTGTGTGAGAGAGAACATTGAACAAACAAAGCTGTTGAACACTGATCCAGATCTCGGACATCAATATCAAATTGATAATAGGAGCATTCAACAATAAAAGTTTGACAAAAGCAGATTGACAACACGCACGAACCTTTAACAATAGAAGTTCGCGACAGCGTCCAAAGATCAATGGAAAGACGAATCACCAACATCCGATTGATTCAGCGAGTTTCAAATACAGAGGTCAGAAGAAGATCCAAATTGACAGACATTCTGGAAACCATCTACATCGCAAAAAGACGCTGTAAGAACAACATAATAAAAAGAAACGACTGAAGATGGACGACTCGAATAACTAGCTGGAGACCACGCAGCTACACAGGACCAAGAGACAGACCACCAATCATATGGAGCGATCCCATGACAAAGCTGTACAGGAGAACATGGACTCGAATGGCGAGAGATAGACGAAATTGGAGAAGTTGGCCAGCCGACAGCTGAGATTCGGTCTCCAAGTAATCCAAATAGGCAAGCAATCATTTCTCTTTATATATAAAGGCCTTTTGATAAAAGAACTTGTAATTGATTGCTTTGTGGCAGGGCCGTAGCGTGCCCATTATATGCAAGGGGCCCTCAGCTTTGATGATGCGCAGTGAGTCGGAGTCGGAGTCGCGGAGTCTTATCATTTTTGCTGGAGTCGGAGTCCTATCAAATGATTGGACTCCGGACTCCGGCCTATAGCTAGACCCGAAATATAATATAAGTAAATTACTTATTCTCATGCATAGCTGTCATTGTATTGATGTCAACTTTCTCCGTCAAACAAAAGTACAGAGACACTGCTGCATGCAAAGCTCATAACAGTTGAGGAACGTGATTGTATTTTCACTCGGTGATTTAGTAGAGAAGACAAGCCTTCCTAGCCTCGATCACACCTACGCGCTAAAGGTCACATCAGAGACAAAACTGGAATACTAGTTTGTTTGAGAACATTACCGCCTACCCTCACGTTAATCGTGTATTATGGCTCCTTTAAAGTGCATATTAAAATCGAAAGTGTTCTCATATTTTTGGAGAAGGATGGGGGATTTTCCTGTCTGGTAGAGACTGGAGAAAAACCGTGTGAAGCACATATCAACAAGATGGGGGAAGCCGAGCCGCATACATGCAACTTCAAGCGGCATTTGATAAACTTTCATCGAAAATGATTGATAATTGATGCAACAATGATTACTAAAAATAGGTTCAGGTAAGCCTATAATGATCTATGATGTAGACTACCAGTTTATTTAAAAACTAGGCTTATATACTTGCCACCCGGAGTCGGAGTCCTATCAGCCCCGGAATCGGAGTCGGAGTCCTATCAAAATGATAGGACTCCGCATGCCTGATGATGGGCATTATCTGATATCAAAGCGTTAGACGAACATATCAATTTTAAACTCGTGAAATCATTAATTTGTATATTCTTGTCTCGTCTGTGTTACTACATTTAAGATATACAATCGCCTATTTTTACGCCTACATATCAATGTATTTTCATGGCAATGTTGATCAAGCAGAAATACGCAGTTAAAAGTTTATATCATACATACTATACTCGTATTCTGATGGCGGTATATCGGCCTCTCTTTTACTGCATAGGAAAGTAATAGGTCGATCAGAGAAGTGTAATAAAGACCTTATGTTCATCTGAATGTAGAAATCAAAGCTTACCAAATAATCACGAAATTCGAACTCTAGAACTCCCTGTTTAACCGAACGGGCGCAAGGAATATTCGATAGAACGAGTCAGATAAATGCTTTGCATTTACACTCGTCGCTGCCAGAGAAAGCGCTGTGGACGGCTATATTCGCTCTCTCTCATCTCGTGATCAAAACAACATGTTATAAAAGAAATATGACAATTACCAATAATAAACAATGTTTAATCAAATAATTACAAATTCAATCTGCATCGAATTGCTATTTTATTTTAAAAGGTCACGAAATGTTGATTAGATAATTATGCATTTATCCACTGATAGAAGGAAAATACCTTAGTCAAGCAAGGGGGCCTCAGTGAAATCAGAAGAGGCCTGCTTTGTAGCATCTGCTTCATGTTTCAGTAATTTGCATCTTTTAAAGATCAAGCAATCGGCACAGAGACGAGCGGTTGAAATTGCCATCAACAAACACCGTTGTCCATTCTAGTGTTACTAAATTAAACAAAGTGAAAAGTCGGACTTTTACATGCATGATTAAGAGTATACTAAGACTGTCCGGTAACGATATGCGACCTCCACACTTCTTCATCTACCGGCTCAAAGATAATTGCACATTTTCTGATATTTTCTCTTCTCTTGAGATCACAAACTGACAAATCAAAATGTTGAGAATTTTCACGTAATAAAAGCTTCAGAATATGATTCAGTATTATTCGAAATATGAGAGTTTGATCTTAAGTGCAGGAAGATGTAAATTACTTGACGCGCAATTTTTAGCATCTGATATGAAGAAACAATTTCAGATCAGCTCCTAAGTGCCGTTGTTAACGCAGAGGTTGTCAACATCCTTGTTGCTTAGCTTGATAAAGTTTTTAAAAGGTATCATTTCGTGCAAAATATCATCAGAGACTTGCTGTCGAGCTACAGAAAATAGTATCCCAACTGTACGCTGCTCATTCCATGCATTGATAATGGCAAAATACATGAGCGCCTGTTTTAAAGAGAATGCGTTTTAGGGATGAGAAGTGCTTTGAAATGTGGAAAACATGTGTAAAAATCAATTGGAATTTTGATTGTTGGATAGGATGGTGTTAGCACAAATTTCATGAGATTTCAATCATATGTATTGTAGATTCCTTTTTTTGCCTTTTTTTACAGCGAATATTTAACTTCTGTTACTCGTACATTAGTGTTCATTGTATTGTAGATATCCTATCACTTTACTTTACCTTTGAAGCAGATTATTCCCCGCGCGGGAGATAATATCTACTCCAATGCACTGACAGGAGCGAAATCTATGCCAATTGCTCCAATCTACTCCAATTGCTCAAGTGCTCTTGTCCTGCTTGAGTATAGACTAGATCAGTTTAAAAATATTTCACGATTGATCAAGCTAAATTTCTATTCAGATATTCTTGATAATCATAGACATGTCAGTCACAATCTGTCCTTGATCATAGACTTCTAAATTTCTCTGGACAGATAGGTGAGCAAAATTTGAAATCATTTTCTACATGTTCAGGCCAACCAACAGTTGTGTTACAGAAGATTGAATTTTATAGCTAATCGAAGTGATGGATGCAAATACCAAGCAAATATATCGGTGGTGATTGTCAACCGAAATGCAATGACAGTGTAACATCAATACATTCCTCTGCATAACAATGAAGTTTGAATCTGTTGTTGCATCGAAAGTAGAATCGTAAAAAGTATTATATCCCAACTAAACATTCTGTCTTGTGTAACCTTCAATTCCATGAATGTGACTTCAATGCCACCACGAAGGACATACATCATCATGATGGCAAGTAAGGAAGAAAAATGGAAGAATTGAAAAAGCGTAATCTAAAGGACTGCCATCATACTTCCAATTTCTGCCTAGATGCTTCTCCAAACAACTACAAAGCCATAATCCGGCATGGCCACATTTCCAAGTGTATGTCCTGGCAATGGAAACACATCCGGAGGATTTCTTGTTATGTCGAACATTGTCTCGTTTTTGTCCAACATCTACGAGGAAGCCATTCTATCTGGGTTTATGACATCTCAAAATGATCATGGATTAAAAATTGCGATCATGAGTTGAAATCTTCCCTTCAGCGTCGTAGCATTATTGACTGTCGAAATATCTGCGAATGTTCGCATCTATAACAGAGAGAAATCCATTCCAGCAAGCACATGATGTATTTATCATTTATCACAAGTTTTCCAAAGTTGTCAATATGATGACTTTGTATAATCTCTCTGGGTGACCAGCCAGCAATAGAAGTTCGAAATCAGATACAATCATTTTGCACTTCGGAATGATTGACAAAGTTGATGATGTACCTGAAGTCAACGGACGGAAGAGCTCCCCATAGCAATGACCATTGAAAGGGGCAGTTTCGAGTGGAAAAGAGAATCCACCAATTCCCACACCATGAATGTCCTGAAATGAGGGGAACAGAACAGGGATCAGGACCGTAAACTGTACGGAGATCCTTCTTTGCATTTACTTTCATGACAACAATGATGATGGACATAATAAGCATTCCCAACCTGAGCATCCACTTCTGAAGAGGTTGGAACAGACATGGAGCGATCCGACGTGTGATGGAGCTCTTCTGAGAGCAATGACAAGTACTTGGAAAAGAACATTCGGATTATCTGGAGAAGTGTTTTGACTGGATGCGTGAAATGAGTGAAGCAAATTATTTTATCTCCATCGTCATCGCACAGAGAGTGACAAGAAAATAAAAACAATTTCTTTATTGAAGTTTTCCGGACTCAGTCTGAAAAATTGTGATGATAAAATATCATGCAGTCAACCACAGAAGATGAAATGTATACAGGATGTAAATGTTTGAGTGCAAAGACTGATTTCAATATGGATCCTAATAATCGAGATGATCCCAGTGGAAATGTAAAAAATGTGATTCCTGCTGTGAATGCACTGTCAGAAATATTAAGTTGGCAATGTTCGACATCCCTGAAGCTGCAAAACTTTTGAATAATATTTATCATGTGGCCTTTTTCACCAAACGCATCTGTGCTTCAACCATGCATTCTTTGTTGGAAGGCATTCTATGAGATCAAACTGAATAGTTGTCCAAGAAAATAGATTCTTTCTTTAAAAAAACGAAAAAGCGGTGTTCAGAATATCGATATTTCATTTTTCTTGGTGACTTTTCCGCTTAATTCTTCGCAAAATCTGGCTGCAAATGCGTCCTAAAACCTAGTGTTCATAAATATACATAAATAATGTGCTTGACATGCATTGTGCTGGCAAAAATTTGATAATGCAGAGTGACAGTCTATTTGTAAGGTAGTCAAATTGAGGATTTCTGGCCTGATCATGTAGGAAGCCAATTTTAACCTATCTGTCCAGAGAAATTTAGAAGTCTATGCCTTGATCATCATACCACGTCCTCAAATAAAATTCTCTACGCAACTCTCGTGCATGAGATTGCTTCATCATAGCATTCGAACTCGTTAGATTTGAATCCTTGTACGGGTTGGTGCATTTAAGATCTAACTCGTGGAATGCTATAAAGAAGCAATCATGCGCTAGTTACGCAAATATCTATTGTTTATGAGCTAGCCATGAAGTAATGAGATTTTCCCATAGATTTCCGACCCTTTTCTCATATCTAAATACACGGAAGTTTGATCCTGAGCATGAAATAATGAACCTTTCATCGTGAAATAATCGTATATCTATCATGTCTAGACATGCAAGTTGTAATGTTAAAATTGACTCATAGAGATCTATGAAAAATTAGGATCAAACCCTTCATGTATCAAGAAAAGAAAAAAACGTAGGAAATTTCAATTCAACTAAAACAGCAATTTCAAAAGATTATTTCAATTCGTGAAATAGGCTAGGCCTAACAAAGAACGATATCAAAAGTAATTAATTAAATAATAATTAAAAAATATCTTATACTATCGAAAGCAGCCCTTTCTTTCTGTTCTGCTATGAGAATGAGAAGCAGAGATGGCATAACATGACGTTTCCTCACTGATACCAGTGCACGTACTCGTAGAAGATTGATTTGCAACTTCTGAAATGATAAACATAGGGGCCTACGTGTATTTCTAAAATACATTCATACAGCATACATACACCGATATCTTATATGTGATAGCAAGTCTGTGTATACATTTTGAAGTACTCATACATTTGTATATATAAATACTTTTATGTAAAGAAGAAACACAGGCCTACCTTCTCTGGATTGATCTGCTGCGTCCTCCCACGAGCTCATAGTAGTCTGCTCTTGGACCGATGCTATCTCGCCTATCTCCCCCTCGGCCAGTCCAGTAATCATTCCATTGGGTAACTGAGTAAAGTCCAATAAAGTCTGCCAGCTCATATTTTTGGTCCGCTATCTGGCTTAGATAATTTCACTGCACGAATTCAAATGTCGCAATATCCACTTGCATCGATATCTAATGTCAATTTGGAAATCATGGGGAAATAAGTGATATGAAATCGAACATGAAGTAATGAAATCATTGATGGCTCATAAACAATATAAATTTTCCATTCCTTCACTCCTGAGCATGTAAAATTTATCTATTTATTTATTCAAGTTTGTTCTGCACGATATCACAAGGTAGAAAAGATATCACTGGTTTCAAAGAAACACTAACATGTAGGCTCAACAATGTAAATTCATAATGTTCACAACTTTAATGATGCAAATGATAGAAACAATTCAGAAACAATTGCAGTACTGTGGAAGATTGGCGGATTGAGTTAATACGTTACGTCTAAAAGGCTCTATTTATTTAGGCCGAGCGTTCCAGATCTGCTCAATTCATTCAAGTCATTCGCCACTTTGGCAGGCTGTCGTGCGGTCGCTGCGCGTGCACGGCTCCTGCTAGCGGCATGTTTCTGCTTGGTTTGCTTCGCCTGTACGTATATCATCATTATTTGCTTACCTTATATTTGATCCACCCTTGCATCACCTGACTGTATATATCTCCACTTGGTCAACGGCTTTTCGGATCAATTACGGGTTTATTCTCCTCGCTGGACAATTCTGCTATTCTGCTATCGCTCGCCATTATCACTCGCTTATTCATCGTCTCAAACCTAGCGACACTTCCCTTGTACATTACACCTCGTCTGCATCTTATTACCTGCGCGCTATCTGCTGCTTTCACAGACCTAGTCCTAGTTCTGTGCCTGCTTTACCTTCTCCAACATCTTTCTGCAGTGCTGTGTGACGTGTTTCCCTGCATCATTCAACCAGATGACTTATTGTGACCTTCAGCCAGCGACGCGCTTTTATTTTCTTTGTAAAAGCTCTTACCGATTCCTGATATGTAAGACTTCAATAAAGATAAATTACTAATAACAAACAACCTCATACGGAGGATGGATACCAAAATATATTTTTGTATGTTTCTTTTAATTAGCCTATCACAGAGGGAGTTATCGTCACATCCAAAACACATACAGACATGTACGAAAAGAAGTCAATATTCGTATGCAAAACATACCAAATCTCTGTAAATATTCGAGAATCTCGCATGAAAGATAATTTCAAATTGTATGTGAATTTGGTATCGATTCGTTTAAATTTCCGTATCCAGCGATTTACACAGTGTATGGGTGAAAGCATGACATACACTGTAAAATGTACACCGCTAAAAACCACTAAAATAACCACTAAATATCACAGAAAATAACCGCAGGCATCTGTCAAAATGATGACGTCACAACATGATGAGTGATGACGTAACAGTTAAAATCCGTTCATATCAGATAAAACAAACGTCGTTTTTACGGATATTTACAGTTTGGACTGTAAAAAACCGTGAAGCTAATTTTAGCTGTTAATTTTAACGGATATCTACTGTTTACAGTTTACAGTGCACACGTATTTGATATCATGTTTAAAAATGGTATGAGATACATTATTGTTGTGATATGTAGGGACATAACTTCATGACTCTCTATTGTTCGCCATGCAGGCGCGTTTATTGATAGCTCTGCACTGAAGACGAATTGTCTTCAGAGCATCGCTCTACTGTGTGTAACTGCTGTGTTGGTGACGGTTAATGCATTCCATATTTTGGACTAATACACTACAGTGATCTCTCTCAATTGATGTTCTGATACCTACTTTAACATGGCGACAGCAACTCTCGGTCCAATGCCATTGGAATGGAATGCCACAGAATCTTGGTTGCAACAGTTCGAATTCATACTAGAATGCAACAGTATTACGTCTATGTAGGAGAAATCGTTCTTCTTTGCGTATTGTGGTGCAACAGCGTTTGACTTCGTGAAATCATCGATAAGACCTCACAGTGTAACTGAGTCTTCTGCTGTATTTTGCAACCCAGTTATTGATGAAATCAGCATAAAAGATCATTTACAAGTCGCACTGAAGCCAAAGACTATACTTCATTACGAAAGGTATAAACTGCTGACAAACAAGCAAGATAGCCGATCAATTCAAGATTTCATGAACGATCTAAAAAGAAA
Source organism: Prostheceraeus crozeri (assembly GCA_907163375.1). Lineage (NCBI taxonomy): Eukaryota > Metazoa > Platyhelminthes > Polycladida > Euryleptidae > Prostheceraeus > Prostheceraeus crozeri. Next base: position 76,040 of record CAJQUW010013499.1, read on the forward strand.
GTCCGCGACATGCAGACTCGACGGCCTCACGTCGGATATTCTTCTCACTGTATTCATAACTGGTATTGATAATCAAGATCTTCGAAAGAAACTATTGGCTCGAGAAGAGCTTGACTTTGATAGTGGTGGTTTATGATGGTTTATTGCATCATGAGACATTGACTGCAGCTAATAGATTCTCAACAAACTTTCCTCCAGCAGGTGAAGCAAACGACCATTCCGCTGTTATCAACGCGATCAATTTCAAGAACCAAAATTCCCAACGTGCGAATTCATACAAATGCGACTCTTGTGGTGGAAATCACAGCAGATCCAATGGCCGGTTTCGCAACCAAAAGTGTTTCAAGTGCAATATTGTTGGACATACTGCTCGTGTGTGTAAAAGTACAAGGGAAATGAACTTGAACACAGAATCTCAAAAATCTACTGATATGCTAGAATTGTGCCATCTGAGTTTCATTGGCGGGAAAATCTACAAGAAAATGCTCGTATATCATCAGCATGTTGAGCTTCTTTTGGATACTGGCTCTCCTATTCGAACGTGACTAATTCAATAAATCTGCCAATTACTCCCTCAAATATCCAAGTGAGAAGCTATACTGGCCATTTCCTTCAGATTATTGGTACTGCATGGTCATCAATCAAAGAAATCAACACTGGCAGAGAAATCAATGCTTCAATTTACATTGTTGAACATGGAAAGAATATTTTGGGCCTGGACGTTATCATTGGGCTCCAACTCATATCGATTGACAATGTGAGTATCGCATCTATTGCAACACTTCATCGAAATAACAATCAAATTACACCATCTATGACATACAAAGCAAGATCCCTGTCATACAATACCAAAATCAAGGTTGGAGACGAAATCAGACGTCTCTTGTCTGAAGGAATTATCGTTCCTATTTCGAATCCCATACTTGCTGCTCCAATCGCTCTAGTTATGAAAGCCAATGGAGAAGTGAGATTGTGTGGTGACTATCAACTGACCGCCAACAGGCTTGTCGATCCCGGCAGCTATCATCTTCCGTCATTCAATGAGATTTCCCAAAGACTAAGCAACTTCAAAATATTCTCAAAGCTAGACCTTGACAGAGCTTACTTGCAGATTCCGCTTGACGATGAATCCCAACAGCTTACAACGATTGCGACACATTTGGGGTACTACAATTTTAGACGACTTCCGTTTGGGATCAACGCTGCACCAAGAGTGTTTCAACATAATTTGGATTCAGTACTTTAGAATTTTGATGGTGTACACATATATCAAGACGACATCCTCATTGGTTCTAATTCAAAGTCGGAGCATGAGGCTATCGTCTCCATTGTAAAACAGAGGCTATCTGATCACGGTCTACAAGTTTCAGAAGGAAAATGTCAATTCAGCGCTGATTCTGAAAAATTTCTTGGTTATGTCATATCTCATAATGCTGTCTCTCCGGACCCAGACAAGTTGAAAGTTTTCTCCGAATTGCGATCACCTAAATCCAAGGACCAGCTGCGGTCTGCTATTGCAACGTTGCAGTACTACAGCTTATTCGTGAAGAACTTTTCTGGGAAGGCATCTTCTTTATTCGATCTGTTGAAGAAGAACAGCAGATTCTGCTGGTCAAAGCGAGAGGAAACTGTTTTCCGACAGCTGATCTCAGAAATAGTGAAATCCGTGGGACTTACATTGTTCGATGACAAAAGATCTTTGTTCTTATCCTGCGATGCCTCTGGAAACGGTATTGGAGCGGTCCTATCCCATGATTTTGAGCAAAAGGAAATTATTTGGTGTTCATCCCGGACTTTATCCAATGCTGAAAGAAATCATGCTAATATTGAAAGGGAGGCACTGGCTATTATCTATGGAGTCAAGAGATTTCGCTCTTATTTGTCGGGAAGAAAATTTTGCATTATTACTGATCATCGTCCTCTAATGTACATATTCGACAAGTGCAAAATGGTGAGTGATCGTGTTTCTGCTCGATTGTAAAGATGGGCATATGTCTTACGTGGTTTTGATTTCTCCATTCGGACTGTCACCGGAGAAAATATGCATCTTCCAGATACACTCAGTCGATTGCCTCAGGATGACGAAGTGATAGAAATTTCTGAAGTTGAAATGTTTATACGCCATCATCATCAGTTTACCCCTTTGTTCGATACTATTCAAAATTCAAACGACTCCTGCTTGTTAAAACTGAAGAGATACATTACTGGTAAATGGCCAAATTACGTGCCTTCTCACATGCAACCCTTCAACAAGGAACGTTTGACTTACTCAATACAAGATGGCTGTGTTTTCAAAGGTCATCGTGTTGTGGTGCCGTCAGATCTTTATCACGCTGTCCTTACAAAGCTTCATGGTGGGCACATTGGCATCGCACGCATGAGGAGCAGCGCACGAGATCTCTACTGGTGGCCCAACATTGACCGCGATATTGGCAATTTCATCTCACGCTGTACCATGTGTGCTAAAGCTTGGAACATTCCAAGAAACAGTCATATTCAAAATTGGCCGGAAACTTCGTATCCGTTTGAACGAATTCATATGGATATTTGTTATATTGGTCAAATGAGCTACATGGTTCTGGTAGATGCATTCTCAAAGTTCATCAATGTGCATAGGACTCGGTCAAGTACTTCTGCTGATATCATAGAGGCACTTCAAGCTACCATCAAATTTTGTGGTTTGCCAACTTTCATAGTTTCGGATAACGCAAGTGGAATGATATCATCACAAGTTCAAAATTTCCTGAGTGAGCATGGTATCAAGTCTGTGAGCACACCACCTTATCACAGCCAATCAAACGGTTTGGCAGAAAGATACATTCAGTCGTTCAAGAATTTCGTCTCTAAGAATGGCTTGTCAACAGGTGTGGAACATCGATTTTGCTACTATCACAATTTCTGTCCACTTGGAACGACTATGTACTGCCCTGCTGAGGAGGTTCTCTCCTACAGACCAAGAACACATTTAGGCCCGTCAACTCCCGTCTTGGCGAATTACAACAGCAAAGGATGGAAGGAATCCACGGTGTTCGATTCTTTGAGCAACACACATCAGATGAAGGCGGATCACGGTTTGATCAAGGTACATGAAAGCCGCATAATACGCATGCCTCCTGAGGAATACATGACAGCTGACACAGGTTCGACAGATTCAAATGAATACACCGAAACTGTACCAAGTGAAGAAGAGGCCCCCGAACCTGATTTGAATATTCCTCCTCGTCGTTCTGAAAGAGTCTCTCGACCACCTGAACGTTTGGGATATTTCAAAAGGGGAGATGTTGTGATATCTAGGGACATAACTTCATGACTCTCTATTGTTCGCCATGCAGGCGCGTTTATTGATAGCTCTGCACTGAAGACGAATTGTCTTCAGAGCATCGCTCTACTGCGTGTAACTGCTGTGTTGGTGACGGTTAATGCATTCCATATTTTGGACTAATACACTACAGTGATCTCTCTCAATTGATGTTCTGATACTTACTTTAACAATTATTATGAGCACAAAATTCAGGAAAAGAAAGGTGATCTATAATTCTCGATAAAATCAATCCTGTCGTGAATGAAAATTAGTTTTATCAATAAATTGCATTTTTTTAGTAAATCGGTCACACATGTGAAATTGTAAAAACGGGTTGAGCTCGGAACTAAGTATGCAGTTCAAGAGATTTCATTTGATTCTCATTCTTTGATCAGCGATGGTCATTCAATCAAGACTATTTCAAGTGTTGTCAATCTATTGTGTCGATATCACTTGGAGATGACTTCTGCCTTCACTCGCATTCCTTCTGAAACGTCAGCGTGGCCTAGTGAAGAAGGTGCGAGCTCGTCTCCACCGCGGACTTCGGCTCGATTCCTAAGTCGGCCGAGTGCGATCGTGGAATCAAGGATGTTGGTGTCTTGTATTGACTAAGTAGTTGTCATTTTCCTCAGATATTCAGACTACCGTATATGCTCGCCTATAAGTCGACTTTTTTTACCAAAATTTATTCCAAAAGTAGGAGTCTCGACTTATAGGCGGGTTCCATTAAATCTATAATATTTTCTACAGGTGCGCGCCCTCAATACTCAATACATCGCTTTTCATATTCATCGGTTGCTCCAGCCGATACGCAAGATCTTTCGTTATAATGGACTGTGCTAACAAAGTGATCGTTCTTTTTGTTTCAATATTTTGCCATAGGTATACCGGAGATAATCAAAATTGTTTTTAAATTGTAATCAAATTGTAATTAAAATTATTACTGACGAACTTCTGACGAACTTGACTCTACAAAAATTTCACCTTTTCATCTCGTCTTATAGGCGGGCCTATGGGAATATACCAGTATTTGGGCGGCAAAGTAGAGGTGGGTCGACTTATAGTCGGATCGACCTATATGCGAGTATACACAGTATTTCAAATTCTATTTATTGGTAAAAATCTGTTCATTAAGATCATTTCGAGAACAGGAAAAATTATCTATTGTTCTGTAATGGAGTATTATAGCAATATTTAGCCTATACAAACAACATGATATCATTTAATGAAGAAAATGAATGATCTGTCATCTCATTTACAGGCAAAGAGATAATGGAACATGTAAATGTGAAGACAAACGTTTAGCAAAATTTACAATTTACAAACGAAAATAGTCAATGTTTTTTACATGTTAGAATTTATTTTTGTTTATTTTCTTATTTATAGTTTCAATAGCTATTTTCGTCTGTAAATAAAGTAAAAAGGTTTAAAATGAAAACATTATTTCGGATTAGTTATGAAATATGACACGAAATTAAAGAAATTTCACAATTTTCAAATAATGAATGCCACCCACGCACAATGCACACTCGACAAACATGATATTCTTTTTGTGGCATACAGTTCGATTTGGCATTTTCGAAGACTTAAGCCCCATCTAAAGCGTCGGGGGAAGCCCCCTCGACAGGTTGCTCTAAAACTATAGTAGTAAACTATAGTAGTACTTTTTAGTTTCAAAATTTTATCAATATTGGTCCATGGGAACAAGAAAAGTTTGGCCTTCAACTAATGGACCATTGACAAGGTGCATGTGAAGCAACTGTCACTATGAGCATGTTCATAGATCAACAAATGCAGCTGCGTAATTATTATAATGAACAATAACAATGTACTTTAAGCATTACTCACAAAATAATTATAAGTAACAATATCAGTTTAGCAGGCCTACTGCAAATAGTGGATCCCAAGTATTATGCGGACAATTTAATCATAACTCACTATTTGGTGCACTCATTTTATTCAATGAAAGGTTTCTGCAGTTTTCTGCACATTTTATAACTAAGGGACTCTCAGAAAATTTTTATGAGATTATCATCAGAAAATATTTAATTCGTGATGTTCTCATGATGCTTGGGTGAGAATAAAGTGAGTGATATTTCATGATGCGTTCCTGGGAAAATCATGAGCAACCATGTGGTTTTTAAGAATAGGTAATTATGTCACTAAGATAGGATTATTTTCAATAAGTTTGTAAGTAGTATAGCATGCATGTTAGCCGCGAATTGAAAGAGCCATAAGAAACTTATTCAATCGATAAGAACTTTCAACTCTAGTCTGTAAAGGATGAAAAGCAAAAAATAGAAGATATCATGACGATATGCGACAGGCTTTTCGAAATGATGCATGACCAATTTGATTTTGCAATGAGCATGACAATGGAAGATGTTGAAGATAACCATTCAAATAGCAGGTCAATATTATTTTATGATATTTTTATTACGAATGCTGAAATAGCATCATGAACACGGCGTGGGTAGGCTGTGGGACAACGTGACGAGGAAATGAAAGCAAAGTACGTATACTTGTAAGGGAAGTATGCAATCAAAGCATGATTTCTGGGGCATGTATGATACTACTTCTTCGCCAGCGCTTATCAGCAGCCTTAATTGATATCGCAATTGACAACAGAATACTTTTGAAATATGGAATGGAAGGGGATGAATGGCTATGGCAAAACTATGAAAAATTGGATAGCTATCCGTAGACTTTTGGAAGACATACACAGATGAATGTCCACTTCTATGATAAGTAGAATGTTGATACAAGGTCGATAGTTGATTTGACATAAAAATCAATTGATCTTGGCTAAAAATGATGGCGGATTTGTCGCCACTAAAAATGTATTAGTGTAATGGGGAGCGCTTAAACACTTTGTATGAAAGCCTCTAATTACCAAATAAATAAATTCAGAAGAATGAAGAAGCGACACTAAATTATCTAAATGAGATTTTTATGAGAAACTCATGAAAATTGATGAATTATATGAGAAAAGCCTCATAAAGATCATGAGGGCATTAGCAGCTATCAAAGTAAAGTATAAAGAAAGTAAAATCTGAATTTTGAGCTTTTTACATTAGCAATCTGACCAAGTTGGTAAAAACTGATACCACCACTGAATACACTTTGCCTTGAAAAATGATTGCGAATGGCGTTCGAAGGGCGTCGAATAAAATCTAGCTTGTATAAACTACAGACCTCTCAATTAGTGTTGGATTCCTCTGCTACATCTATCAACGATTATCTTTGAAGTGAGTCGTCTACCTTTATTACTTCAAAGTGAAATGAATTGCAAATTGATTGAAAATCCTTTGAAGAATGTCTAGTTTTTGTCTCAACGTGAGCAGACGACTATTTCTCGTCTTGAAACTGTGTCTTTTGTCAATGACATTTTCGTGGTGCAATATCAATGATAAAAAGGTTAGAATTGTCGAAATCCATTATCTGCCATTATCAAAATGAAACTGTAGCGAAAGATTGCTCAATTCTTGTTCCTTCAAATTCTCTCAAGAATATTCTTGTAACATTTGCTTAAAAGGTTTATCTTTCTCACATCCGATCTATTGATTGAGTTCCTTGTCGCTTGTGTTCCGGGATGTCGAACAAACATGCATGACATGTATATGGGATTATGTCATCATTCACCATCATATATTGCAGTTACAATTCTTTCCAATTCTCATGGAAAACTATCAGGGTTAACCCATAAATACCTCCCGTAATGTGTGATTTATCCGGACATTTTTGATAACATTTAAGGCTTGCTAACCGGGCGGGGCTGGAACCGGACGCAACTTAACTGGTGCCCTGTAACCTTCCAATTAAGACTGGCAACCACAGAATTAGACAAGTCGTCTCTTCTTCTGTTTTACTAGAAAGGAGGCATTAGAACATGTAGCGCTAATGAAATGGCGCTGACATAATACCATAACAATCGAACAATAAGCAGCCAGTTCAACATTAAACACACAAAATTGTGCGAAGTTTCAGTGACTGTTATCAACCGGATCACACAGCAAAGAGACACAGACAATGTCAAGTTCTACAGAAGTTTGTGGACGATTTTTTCGTGCGCATGCTAACTTGTTTACAAAGTACCGTAATAATGATCAGAGGTCCAACATTATCAAGAAAACTTTTGTTCAATAATCTGAATTCTTAGAATCTGACGAAATTGTGACAATCGAAGCACTTTGATGGAGTCCACACCAATCTGAAAGCGGCGCAAGACTTTTTCCTATCTCTGTAAGGTATTGAAAATTTCTTTTTGACCGCTTAGTAGGTTCCTGCATGTGCCATCAGTTTGCACTTTTAGCAAAGTGATACGCTTAAACAATGTAAATCTGTGCTGGCAACTTTAACGGAGTCTACAGGAACCGTCCTTTTGCTTCACAGTCTCACAACATTCATCGATTATTTGATGAGATTTGGAATTCTTTACTTTATTCTTGATGAGATTTTGAATTCTTTATTTTATTCTTGATGAGATTTTGAATTCGCCTCATCCAAAACGCTGACAAAAGTATGATTCATCTTTGTCGAATATAGTAACTACATCTCAGACTCGCGTTCTGATGAGAAAATGCATGTCATACTACTAGTGCTTGAATTCCATATTCAAGTTTCATCCCAAGTTTCATATCTTTGGAAATGTTATGTAATCATTCAATAAAAGGAAGTTTCATCAAAAGTTATTTAATATTGATCAGCAATCTATTTGTTTTGATAACAGTAATGCTATTTGATGAAAACAATAAACCATTTTTTGTCGACCTCTGTATGTCACAACTAATTCTAGGATGAATGTCGTCAATCGTCGACATTAGCCTAATTAGATGACTGGCCGGCCGGCGAAAATGGTGGTCAGCCGGCCAGTCTTCAAAATGTTTGGCCGGGACTGGCCGGCGGCCATTTCCAAGCCTGCTACAGGGTGGTACGGAATTAAGCGGTCAGTACACAAAATCCCCAGAATTATATTGCTTCAGTCCTTCATTTTACTAGAAGTGAAGATTAATTCAAAGAGAATGAGCATGCTGGATCTTAGTAAGTGGCATAAATGAATTCTCGATACCTTACAGAGATAGAAAAAGTCGTGCGTCGCTTGCGGATTGCTGTAAATTCCTTTGAAATGTGTCCATCGCCACGATTCCTTCAGATTCGAAAAATTCAGATAATTGCGCACCATTGTTTGGTCAATGCTTCTTTCAGAATGCGGATTATTGATTTTGAATTTTGCGGGTGCGGATGTTAACGCGGATCCGGAAAATTAAGTCTTGTCCACCTTCAGGTATACTACAAAGTTGGCGATGCCATGCGTTGACCATGATTTTGTTATATTTGATATACTGTCTCACCGTCAGATGCCTAACTCATGGTTTTGAGTGATGAGGTTGTCTGTTCGAGAGGTCGTTCAGGAAAATAAAATCAGAAGGAGACGAATTTTGCGACGTTTATTAAAATGTAAGTTCAGCCGACAATTTTCCACCACAAATAGAAACAATATCAAGGGTTACATTGGCGGTACTGTACAAAGCCTATGGAGATAGCCAAAATTTTGTAGATTTTGAATTGTGATGTTGTGTCACATGCATTGTGATGAGTAGGCTAAAATATTATCTACGCATAATGTCATGATAAATAATATAGGCCTGTATGTATTAGGCCGTAGTCTAGGGTCGTGCCTAAAATTGGATACTGACAGGCCTGGCCGGGCCTTGAGTCTGAGGATATTTCCGCAAAAATACACAAACACCATGTAAGGTGAACAAAGGTTGATGAAAAAAATAACGAATAAAAAATAGATAAATAGCGAAGACATCACTGGGTGACATGCCACTCGTGATTCACGCGTAATTACGGAACACCCCAAACATCCGTGGTTAAGAACATTCTATTCTTCTACCCGCGTACATACGCGCTGCACTAAGAGTCAGAAATCCCTTGATGCTGTTAAAACATGGGGAATGTTTATGGATACGCGCGGGTGAGCGTTTATACTCGTAGCTTACGCGTCGTCTATGGTTGTCCGCGTTGCCGCTTTAACCACGAATGATCCGCTAAGCATGTTCTGTCTTCCCTGAGCATGAAATTGAGGTCCTATCACATTGTTTAGTCTCTGATACATGCAGACACATGAGACGCAAATAACAGGACTGCCAGCTATACTAACTTATATAACTTATATTGCAGCAATATCCCGCATAGCCACGGATGTTTGGGGTCATGTGTAATTACGCGTGGTTCACGCGTGAATTACGCGTGATTGAGCGTGGCATGTCACCTAGTGATGTCTTTGTTCTGTCATAGTAACTACCGATCGTTTACCTTCATTGTTTGTGTACTTTCGCGGAAATGAGAAAAAATATTGAAGATGTTAGAAAAAGAACTATTGAGCTTATATGAATATAGCTTGCTTATTCGTACTCCTCACATCGCAAAGGATTCAGAGGATACCAAACATGAACATTTTTATGAAAAAGTGAGAACATACCATTTGCAGCCAAAAAGGTCATGATTTTATGATAACATCACGATATCACTGATTTTTTTCCTAGTCTACCAATTTTGATGACCAGTATATCAAAAGAGAGCTCAGAAAATTCTCGTTCTCCCCGTGCCTGATTCATTATCATGCCCACATGTTTTCATTTTGAAAAATAGCGATTTGTAAATTGAGTGATTTTTATATTTTGACCACTGCTCAGTAAATACAATGACAGATGCAAGTCTATCATGGCTCCTTTGAAAGCTGAGAATACAAGGTCTCGAATGATATGGCACGTTGTTGTGCGACATGAGTCGAAGGCATGAGAATAGATTGAATTTCAGCGAAATTAAGTTGGTCCTTTTTATGTTCAACTCTGTAATACCCATAGTGATAATCACTTTACCACTGTGTGCTAGCATCGTATGTTCACCAATTCTTGTCATTACACTGCAAACTACGATCATGTGCCAAAAAGCGAACTTGAAATGGTCGACAAGTAGCATTCTCTGGTCACTTATTTTACAGGAATATTCAATGATAGAAGAACAGCAACACATGAGTATTTTAATTATTTATCTTTTAGGTTATTATTCAACGTCATAGTTGGATGGCCCTGAACAGCATTTTTCAACATGTTAAAGAGAGATTGCAAGCCTCTATACTGACCAATTGGCGCCGTTTAACAGACCCTGCCAACACCTGACAGTATGATGGTACATTGCAGCTCTCTGCTATTATAAGACAACACACTTAATAGTAGCCTCATACCTTTGAGTATTCAGAATTCAAGTACGATACTATTGCTGTTGTTTTCCTTTGTAGATGCAGTGAACACGTTATCAAGATGTCATTGGATGAAAGTAATTACGAGAAATGAAAGAAATTTGATAAAAGAAGTATACGATGCAATTTACGTCAATATGATTTCAGACGGTCATTACAGTAGACATACATGGTGAAGGCGAATAAGGCAGTTATTCACAAAATTACTTACAAAATGCCACATCTATCGGACGAAGAGTTAACGGCTGATAAAGGAAAATATTTGAGAATTGCAAAAAATCGAGTGACTCATTACGTCAGAAAAAATTGATATCTACAAAAAAAGAGAGTCATTCTGGCCTGAATTATTTAGAATTATGTGGTTTTAAGAATACCATGAAATCATATCTGAATTTTGACATTAAATACAATGACATCAATATATTATTAAAATTTCGAACAAAAAATCACAAATTAGATTTCCCAAGTGGCAGTTACGGAAATCGATTGCGATATGAAGAGCGCTTATGTGAGCTATGTGATAATTCAAAAGTGGAGACTCTTTATCATTTCATGATAGAATGTGCACTATATCAAAATTTACGACATGAAACAACGCCTTTGTTATGCAACTGTAGCAATACAACAGAATTCAATAAATTGATGAATATTTTAACTCCAAAAATGGTGAAATTCATCGCGAAGTTTCTCAAAAAAACAAACGATGACTAAAGAAACCACTAATCAAATCAAAAAGTAAGAAATCTGGAAATTTATTTTTGTTAATTCTCCTCTTAATTCTCCTCTCCCCTTAATTCTCCTGTTCAGAATACGCAGCTGAATTTTCTGACAGCAAAGCGTGTTGTAAATAGAGTTCGTCGCTGATGTGTGATAACAAACATTCTTCTTTTCCATTTTTATTATCACTGAACACGAAGCAGTGTCCTTTCAAACGTCTGACTTCTCCCATTTTTGAAAGAAAATTCGTAACCAGATTTGTAGCCCATTTTTTATTTGTGGAAGCGCCAGTTTTCTATCCGCCTTCTTTAACCATCTATCGCCTTTCCCTTTCCTGCTGGGAGCGCACTGTCAAAGCCTTCACAGCTGAATATAGGGAGTTTGCAATACAACAGCCATAAGCTCTCCAATCATCTCTACTACCTCTCTTGTACCGTTCCATCCCATTCCACACTCTGCGTCAATCATCTCTTTTCCTCTCTTCTTCTCTTATCCGACTCTCTCTCTCGGCTCTGACCGTGCTCTCTTCACCCCCGTCGCCCCTCTTGTCCACGTCTGTCCACTCTGTCTGGTCCTCTTTGTCGTCCCTCTGTTCTTCCTCGATCTCAGTGTCATTGCAGTGGCTTCCTGGTCACTCGAACATCAGTGGCAATGACACAGCAGATGCGCTTGCCAAAAGTGGCACTTCTCTCCCCTCTGCAGCTCCTCAGTGTCTGTCTTCTCTGAAGTCCTTCATTCGTTATTCCATGTTCAACTCCTGGAGGACTTCCGTTCGTTCGTCTTTGATTTCTTCACAAGTCCCTAGCGTAGCAACTGAGGAGCTGTCCCTCCCTCGCGCTGTCCGTTGTGAGTTTTCAAGTCTTCGTTGCAACGGCCACAGCCTTCTTCTTAACTCCTATCTTCATAGGATTGGCAGGTCCACTTCTCCTGACTGCCCTGTTTGTGTTGTAAACCACGATGTACCGCACTTACTGTGCTCTTGTCCCTCCCTCTCTTCTACCCGGGCGGCTATCTTCGGGTCCTCGGGCTCTGTTTTTGATCTCTGGCATCCCCCGTGGGGGTTGCCCGCCTTCTCGGCCTCCGTGGCGTTCCGCCACGCCCCTATCCGCGGGACGGCGTCGGGTAATCCAGCCAGCCAGCCTTTTTCCGTTGACATTATTGCATTTTTTGTTTTTTTGTTTGAAATTGAGCATGACAGTAAAACAGCGTTCCTGATAATCAAGAACATTCATTTCAATGTTCACAATATCGTGCCAAATAAATTTTGCTGCTCAGTCTGGCGGAGCTTAGAGGACAGGCGTTTAAGTCCGACGGTCAGAACGAATTTCCACACAGAACGAGGCCGAAAATGAGACTTTCACAGATTGATGTATGTAGCCTACCTCCTATGGATGCCGAACACTTTAATCTGCGTCCCATTGGATCAGAATGTGTTTTTCTTTGATCCTGTCTGACAAGAAGAGGAACCACTGGGCGATATTGCCACGCGTAATTACGGAGCACCCTCAAACATTCGTGATTAAGGGCAGTTTACACTTCTACGCCCCCGTACATACTCACATACGCGCTGCACTAAGAGTCAGAAATCACGTGATCTGATGCTGTTAAAACATGGGAATGTTTATGAATACGCGCGGGCGAGCGTTTATAGTTTGCGCGTCGTCTACGGTTGTCTGCGCTGCCGCTTGAACCACTAAGATGAACCGCTAACCATGTTCTGTCTTCCCTGAGCATGAAATTGAGGTCCTATCACATTGTTTAGCCTCTGATACATGCAGACACATGAGACGCTAAGTCTATATAACAGGACTGCTGATCCGACAGATGTTGCAGCAATGTCACGCGGTAGCAACGGATGTTTAGGGTCATGTGTAATTACGCACAGTTTGCGCGTGAATTACGCGTGATTGAGCGTGGCATGTCACCTAGTGTATGAATGACGAACACTTCAATCTGCGTCCTATTCGATCATCATATGTTTTTCTCTGATCCTCTCTGACAAGAAGAGGAACTATGTAGAACTCGGCAGACTCGCAGATTTGCAGACATGCATAGGGTGTACCTACATCATTGTGTGAAAGTCTCATTTTCGGCCTCCTCCC
>CAJQUW010013500.1:0-27316 GCA_907163375.1 Prostheceraeus crozeri
TAGTGAAATTCATCAGTCGATCAAAATTGTTGAAAATTCATCAGTCGATCAAAATCATTGAAAAATCAGAAGTTGATCAAAATCATTGATAAATCAGAAGTCGATCAAAATCATAGAAAAATCAGAAGTAGATCAAAATTGTTGAAAAATCAGAAGTCGATCAAAATCATTGATAAATCAGAAGTCGATCAAAATCATTGAAAAATCAGAAGCCGATCAAAATCATTGATAAATCAGAAGTCGATCAAAATCATTGAAAAATCAGAAGTTTATCAAAATCATTGAAAAATCAGAAGTTCATCAAAATTGTTGAAAAATCAGAAGTCGATCAAAATCATTGATAAATCAGAAGTCGATCAAAATCATTGAAAAATCAGAAGTCGATCAAAATCATTGATAAATCAGAAGTCGATCAAAATCATTGAAAAATCAGAAGTTGATCAAAATCATTGAAAAATCAGAAGTTGATCAAAATTATTGATAAATCAGAAGTCGATCAAAATCATTGAAAAATCAGAAGTCGATCAAAATTGTTGAAAAATCAGAAGTCGATCAAAATCATTGATAAATCAGAAGTCGATCAAAATCATTGAAAAATCAGAAGTCGATCAAAATCATTGATAAATCAGAAGTCGATCAAAATCATTGAAAAATCAGAAGTTTATCAAAATTATTGATAAATCAGAAGTTGATCAAAATTATTGATAAATCAGAAGTCGATCAAAATCATTGAAAAATCAGAAGTTGATAAAATTGTTGAAAAATCAGAAGTCGATCAAAATCATTGATAAATCAGAAGTCGATCAAAATCATTGAAAAATCAGAAGTCGATCAAAATCATTGATAAATCAGAAGTTTATCAAAATCATTGAAAAATCAGAAGTTGATCAAAATTATGATAAATCAGAAGTCGATCAAATCATTGAAAAATCAGAAGTTGATAAAATTGTTGAAAAATCAGAAGTCGATCAAAATCATTGATAAATCAGAAGTTTATCAAAATCATTGAAAAATCAGAAGTTGATCAAAATTATTGATAAATCAGAAGTCGATCAAAATCATTGATAAATCAGAAGTCGCTCAAAATCATTGATAAATCAGAAGTCGATCAAAATCATTGATAAATCAGAAGTCGATCAAAATCATTGAAAAATCAGAAGTTGATCAAAATCATTGATAAATCAGAAGTCGATCAAAATTATTGACAAATCAGAAGTCGATCAAAATCATTGAAAAATCAGAAGTCGATCAAAATCATTGATAAATCAGAAGTTTATCAAAATCATTGAAAAATCAGAAGTTGATCAAAATTATTGATAAATCAGAAGTTGATCAAAATTATTGAAAAATCAGAAGTCGATCAAAATCATTGATAAATCAGAAGTTTATCAAAATCATTGAAAAATCAGAAGTTGATCAAAATTATTGATAAATCAGAAGTCGATCAAAAATCATTGAAAAATCAGAAGTTGATAAAATTGTTGAAAAATCAGAAGTCGATCAAAATCATTGATAAATCAGAAGTTTATCAAAATCATTGAAAATCAGAAGTTGATAAAATTATTGATAAATCAGAAGTCGATCAAAATCATTGATAAATCAGAAGTCGATCAAAATCATTGAAAAATCAGAAGTCGATCAAAATCATTGATAAATCAGAAGTCGATCAAAATCATTGAAGAATCAGAAGTTGATCAAAATTATTGATAAATCAGAAGTTTATCAAAATCATTGAAAAATCAGAAGTTGATCAAAATTATTGATAAATCAGAAGTCGATCAAAATCATTGAAAAATCAGAAGTTGATAAAATTGTTGAAAAATCAGAAGTCGATCAAAATCATTGATAAATCAGAAGTCGATCAAAATCATTGAAAAATCAGAAGTCGATCAAAATCATTGATAAATCAGAAAGTTATCAAAATCATTGAAAAATCAGAAGTTGATCAAAATTATTGATAAATCAGAAGTCGATCAAAATCATTGAAAAATCAGAAGTTGATAAAATTGTTGAAAAATCAGAAGTCGATCAAAATCATTGATAAATCAGAAGTTTATCAAAATCATTGAAAAATCAGAAGTTGATAAAATTATTGATAAATCAGAAGTCGATCAAAATCATTGATAAATCAGAAGTCGATCAAAATCATTGAAAAATCAGAAGTCGATCAAAATCATTGATAAATCAGAAGTCGATCAAAATTATTGATAAATCAGAAGTCGATCAAAATCATTGAAAAATCAGAAGTTGATAAAATTGTTGAAAAATCAGAAGTCGATCAAAATCATTGATAAATCAGAAGTTTATCAAAATCATTGAAAAATCAGAAGTCGATCAAAATCATTGATAAATCAGAAGTCGATCAAAATCATTGAAAAATCAGAAGTTGATCAAAATTATTGATAAATCAGAAGTTGATCAAAATTATTGAAAAATCAGAAGTCGATCAAAATCATTGATAAATCAGAAGTTTATCAAAATCATTGAAAAATCAGAAGTTGATAAAATTGCTGAAAAATCAGAAGTCGATCAAAATCATTGATAAATCAGAAGTTTATCAAAATCATTGAAAAATCAGAAGTTGATCAAAATTATTGATAAATCAGAAGTCGATCAAAATCATTGAAAAATCAGAAGTTGATAAAATTGTTGAAAAATCAGAAGTCGATCAAAATCATTGATAAATCAGAAGTTTATCAAAATCATTGAAAAATCAGAAGTTGATCAAAATTATTGATAAATCAGAAGTCGATCAAAATCATTGATAAATCAGAAGTCGATCAAAATCATTGATAAATCAGAAGTCGATCAAAATCATTGATAAATCAGAAGTCGATCAAAATCATTGAAAAATCAGAAGTTGATCAAAATCATTGATAAATCAGAAGTCGATCAAAATTATTGACAAATCAGAAGTCGATCAAAATCATTGAAAAATCAGAAGTCGATCAAAATCATTGATAAATCAGAAGTTTATCAAAATCATTGAAAAATCAGAAGTTGATCAAAATTATTGATAAATCAGAAGTTGATCAAAATTATTGAAAAATCAGAAGTCGATCAAAATCATTGATAAATCAGAAGTTTATCAAAATCATTGAAAAATCAGAAGTTGATCAAAATTATTGATAAATCAGAAGTCGATCAAAATCATTGAAAAATCAGAAGTTGATAAAATTGTTGAAAAATCAGAGTCGATCAAAATCATTGATAAATCAGAAGTTTATCAAAATCATTGAAAAATCAGAAGTTGATAAAATTATTGATAAATCAGAAGTCGATCAAAATCATTGATAAATCAGAAGTCGATCAAAATCATTGAAAAATCAGAAGTCGATCAAAATCATTGATAAATCAGAAGTCGATCAAAATCATTGAAGAATCAGAAGTTGATCAAAATTATTGATAAATCAGAAGTTTATCAAAATCATTGAAAAATCAGAAGTTGATCAAAATTATTGATAAATCAGAAGTCGATCAAAATCATTGAAAAATCAGAAGTTGATAAAATTGCTGAAAAATCAGAAGTCGATCAAAATCATTGATAAATCAGAAGTTTATCAAAATCATTGAAAAATCAGAAGTTGATCAAAATTATTGATAAATCAGAAGTCGATCAAAATCATTGAAAAATCAGAAGTTGATAAAATTGTTGAAAATCAGAAGTCGATCAAAATCATTGATAAATCAGAAGTTTATCAAAATCATTGAAAAATCAGAAGTTGATAAAATTATTGATAAATCAGAAGTCGATCAAAATCATTGATAAATCAGAAGTCGATCAAAATCATTGATAAATCAGAAGTCGATCAAAATCATTGAAAAATCAGAAGTTGATCAAAATTATTGATAAATCAGAAGTTTATCAAAATCATTGAAAAATCAGAAGTTGATCAAAATTATTGATAAATCAGAAGTCGATCAAAATCATTGAAAAATCAGAAGTTGATAAAATTGTTGAAAAATCAGAAGTCGATCAAAATCATTGATAAATCAGAAGTTTATCAAAATCATTGAAAAATCAGAAGTTGATGAAAATTATTGATAAATCAGAAGTCGATCAAAATCATTGAAAAATCAGAAGTTGATAAAATTGTTGAAAAATCAGAAGTCGATCAAAATCATTGATAAATCAGAAGTTTATCAAAATCATTGAAAAATCAGAAGATGATAAAATTATTGATAAATCAGAAGTCGATCAAAATCATTGATAAATCAGAAGTCGATCAAAATCATTGAAAAATCAGAAGTCGATCAAAATCATTGATAAATCAGAAGTCGATCAAAATCATTGAAAAATCAGAAGTTGATCAAAATTATTGATAAATCAGAAGTCGATCAAAATTATTGATAAATCAGAAGTCGATCAAAATCATTGAAAAATCAGAAGTCGATCAAAATCATTGATAAATCAGAAGTTTATCAAAATCATTGAAAAATCAGAAGTTGATCAAAATTATTGATAAATCAGAAGTCGATCAAAATCATTGAAAAATCAGAAGTCGATCAAAATCATTGATAAATCAGAAGTTTATCAAAATCATTGAAAAATCAGAAGTTGATAAAATTATTGATAAATCAGAAGTCGATCAAAATCATTGATAAATCAGAAGTCGATCAAAATTATTGATAAATCAGAAGTCGATCAAAATCATTGAAAAATCAGAAGTTTATCAAAATTATTGATAAATCAGAAGTCGATCAAAATCATTGAAAAATCAGAAGTTTATCAAAATTATTAATAAATCAGAAGTTTATCAAAATTGTTGAAAAATCAGAAGTTTATCAAAATTATTGATAAATCAGAAGTTGATCAAAATTATTGATAAATCAGAAGTCGATCAAAATCATTGATAAATCAGAAGTCGATCAAAATCATTGAAAAATCAGAAGTTGATCAAAATTATTGATAAATCAGAAGTCGATCAAAATTATTGATAAATCAGAAGTCGATCAAAATCATTGAAAAATCAGAAGTTTATCAAAATTATTGATAAATCAGAAGTCGATCAAAATCATTGAAAAATCAGAAGTTTATCAAAATTATTGATAAATCAGAAGTTTATCAAAATTATTGAAAAATCAGAAGTTTATCAAAATTATTGATAAATCAGAAGTTGATCCAAATTATTGATAAATCAGAAGTCGATCAAAATCATTGAAAAATCAGAAGTCGATCAAAATCATTGATAAATCAGAAGTTTATCAAAATCATTGAAAAATCAGAAGTTGATCAAAATTATTGATAAATCAGAAGTCGATCAAAATCATTGAAAAATCAGAAGTTGATAAAATTGTTGAAAAATCAGAAGTCGATCAAAATCATTGATAAATCAGAAGTTTATCAAAATCATTGAAAAATCAGAAGTTGATAAAATTATTGATAAATCAGAAGTCGATCAAAATCATTGATAAATCAGAAGTCGATCAAAATCATTGAAAAATCAGAAGTAGATCAAAATAATTGATAAATCAGAAGTCGATCAAAATCATTGAAAATCAGAAGTTGATCAAAATTATTGATAAATCAGAAGTCGATCAAAATTATTGATAAATCAGAAGTCGATCAAAATCATTGAAAAATCAGAAGTCGATCAAAATCATTGATAAATCAGAAGTTTATCAAAATCATTGAAAAATCAGAAGTTGATCAAAATTATTGATAAATCAGAAGTCGATCAAAATCATTGATAAATCAGAAGTCGATCAAAATCATTGAAAAATCAGAAGTTGATAAAATTGTTGAAAAATCAGAAGTCGATCAAAATCATTGATAAATCAGAAGTCGATCAAAATCATTGAAAAATGAGAAGTTGATCAAAATTATTGATAAATCAGAAGTCGATCAAAATCATTGAAAAATCAGAAGTTGATCAAAATTGTTGAAAAATCAGAAGTCGATCAAAATCATTGATAAATCAGAAGTTGATCAAAATTATTGAAAAATCAGAAGTCGATCAAAATCATTGATAAATCAGAAGTTGATCAAAATCATTGAAAAATCAGAAGTTGATCAAAATTGTTGAAAAATCAGAAGTCGATCAAAATCATTGATAAATCAGAAGTTGATCAAAATTATTGAAAAATCAGAAGTCGATCAAAATCATTGATAAATCAGAAGTTGATCAAAATTATTGATAAATCAGAAGTCGATCAAAATCATTGAAAAATCAAAAGTTGATAAAATTGTTGAAAAATCAGAAGTCGATCAAAATTATTGATAAATCAGAAGTTGATCAAAATTATTCATAAATCAGAAGTCGATCAAAATCATTGAAAAATCAGAAGTTGATAAAATTGTTGAAAAATCAGAAGTCGATCAAAATTATTGATAAATCAGAAGTTGATCAAAATTATTCATAAATCAGAAGTTGATCAAAATTATTGAAAAATCAGAAGTCGATCAAAATTATTGAAAAATCAGAAGTCGATCAAAATTATTGATAAATCAGAAGTTGATAAAATTTGCCTAATTGAAAATTCGAAAGACAATCTAAGAAATGAAAAATTCGAAACTCGATCGAAATAGTAAGTAAATCTGAAAATCAATCAAAACACTACGAAGTTGATTGCGTAGCACGGGGGAGACTCATGATGCGAGAGAAGACTATGACAGTTGAAAAGCACAAGTTTCTTCCCAGGAAATGTTATCCGCATTGTAAAGTAAAAGAACGTACAAATTAACAAATGAAGCTGAAAATGAAATATCCAAGCGGACTAGCATTCATTGCACAGCAGCATCTCCTCTGGTTGGACATTAACCCTCAGAGACCTGAGTGGGGGTCAGTGGACCCCGGAGCCACATTTTTCTATTTCATTTTTTACGCTGACGATATATCAACCACTCAAGCCCATACAAAATCATCATTTCTGACAGTGAATCTGCATGTATTTTTTCATTTCAATTGAATCAGTAGAAGTATGCCAGATAGGCCAAGGGGTCCACTGGACCCCCCTCAGGTCTCAGAGGGTGTAGAAATTCCATCACAAAATTTTTGTAATAAGATGTAAAATGATTTCGAACATGTCCACGATGGTGTATAAAGAGTGAAAGTCATTTATTCATTGTTTGCATCATGCTCGTAGATGTGCAATGTGTTGGAAGATCGCAAAATGTGAATATTTTGCTTTCGCACATGATCTCGCGTAACTGGTTGGCCTATATGAACAGCTCGACATAAATCGATGTCCGAAATGAAAGCTATCATTATATTCATAGTTGAGCACCAAAAACTGATTGATGACAAACTTTTCACAGCAGTAATGATAAGTTTGAGATCTCAACAGCTGTTTTTGGTTCTAGAAGTACAGCAATTTTGACTCAGTTTAGGTCTATTTCTGATAACTTTGGATAAATTTGAAGGAATGTACAAATGGAAAGGATTAGCTGCATGAATTATATCAATTTCATCAAAATCAACTATCTGATGCTTTATGGTGACACAAAATATCGTAAAGCCGCCTCCTAGTACAAATGATGCTGTACTAAATGTGGTTGACTTACAAAAACACCATATTTTCGCACGTGTTTACTGAGAAGGCTGAAAGTCACTCAAGGGATTCGTTATACCGACCAGCTACACGCAAGCGTCATTGCTTTATTTAAAATCAACTTTCCTAATGTTTTGATATCGATTTAAGCAGGTAAACTAAGAATATGTTAAAAGGGTCCACTGGACCCCCCCCCTCAGGTCTCTGAGGGTTTAAGAAGCTGCTAGACAGTGAAAGCTTGTCTGATGGAGCATATTGTTTCTATCTTTATTTGTGCACATTCTTACTTTTCAATGCGGATGAAATTTCGTGAGGGAATGTCTGTATTTCTGACTGCACTAACCACTTGTCATGAAAGTCGAATATTGATTGAAGTTTTGAAAATCGGAAACTCGCTCAAGAAGAGGCATCAACAAAGAAGACATGCTTCTTGTTCCTGATAATGTTATAAAACCAGCTTACTGGAAATGAGGAATTTTCTCTCAGATTTTGTTGTCGTGGTGGATATTGACGATATTGTCGAAGAAAGAAAGCCTGCTGTTTCCCAGTCAGAGCGGCGCCCAATTCGATAATAGAGACAGTTGGAATATTCTCCCACAGAGAACCTAAATTTTCATCAAACTCTGGTAAAACAAAGGCCGCAAAGACAGCGAGTCCATCAGCGAGTTGCTAACAGACTTGTAACGCTCCAATTGGCAATATTGAGAAAGATGAAAGAAAGCGAACCCGCACGACTCCATTCTTGAAACTAATGAAACAGTCCTAGAATGACGACCTCAGCTGAGCTCGGTACCGAAAAAGGTAAATTTTGTCGCGATGGTAAACCTCACTACTTGAGCGTCTGATTTACCAATATCCCCTCTACAGGGGGAAAAAGTAATTAAAGGGTTTGGAAACCATGCTACACGTGTCTCTTCTTTCTTTGGGAGTTGTCTCCAGCTGTGCGATCATCGTATTATCGAAGGGAAACTAATTCCGGTCTCTGATAATGATTGTTGAGGAGCGATTCTATCAACTGGTCTGCATTTCTATTGGAGGTCAAATATCTATGGAGAGAAAGTGTTTCTATTGGAGATCAAATATCTATGGAGAAAAAGTGTTTCTATTGGAGGTCAAATATCTATGGAGAAAAAGTGTTTCTATTGGAGATCAAATATCTATGGACAGAAAGTGTTTCTATTGGAGGTCAAATATCTATGGAGAGAAAGTGTTTCTATTGGAGGTCAAATATCTATGGAGATGAAATGTTTCTATTGGACATCAAATATCTATGAAGATGAAGTGCTTATATTGGTCAATATGTTGTTGCCTTTATCTGTGGCTGCGGTTGACATTTCTATTCTATTTTCCAATTATTCAGTTAGATTAACATTAAAATGTGATGACAAGTTTCACCTCTTCCACTTTCTGTCTCATTTTCAGTGCTATATCTATGCATTTAAAATATTCCATATTTTACTAACAAGTAGGACACACCTAAAAGTTAGACCATTAACGGAGGAGCAACTTATTCTTGATTATCATTGCTGGGAAGAATTCTCTTGTGTCAAAACCATGAAATTCAATTTGGTTTTGATTCTCTACAGAGAATTATAGTGGCAGCCCCGTATGTCTCTCTAGGCAATTCACTCGGGTGTGTCAAAGATCAAATGTTTCTTCAAACTCCATTTTCTTTTGTCTGTTAGGACAATATTCTTTGCATTCTTAACCACAACTGCGATGAAGAAATGGAAATGTGATACATCTATTTAATACAAACATAATATTGCTCCAACTTTCCTTCATTTGTTTGTTTGTTGTAAAACATCGAAATTTCAATTACAAAACTTCAAATGAGATTCTTATCAAATGCAAGTCTTTACCACCTTTAATTGGTTACCACCCCATTTGCGCACAGAATTTCAGTCGAATAAAGCTAATGGTATACCAAATATAGAAATTAATTATTTAAAGTTGAATGCGTGCTGAACAGTTGGAGACTTGATATTAATATTCTTCTGTAGACAAGAATTTTATTTTTTGTTTGATTTGTTAGGTAAGAAAGTTGTAAGAAAGAAATTTTTGTAGAAGGCTTTATTTCAAGTTGCAGTGTTGGACACGGAATTCGTGTAGGGAAACTATCAAGCTTTGGAGTGATGAAAATAAGTATACCATGCTGGCCATTTGATTAGCACAACTTTCAATTTGAGTTGGAAGATAATGATGCAATAACATCCATTCCAACTATTCGAAATTTGTGCTCACTTTGGAAAGCAACGATCATTGATATTAGTGAACTGTTGAATGTAAAATTAATTATATATTCTACGAAACCGAAAATCCTGTGTTTCCTTTAGTCAAAGTAATGAAACCACATGATTATTGAAAACCTTCAAACCGGAAATGTATTGCGTCACACTTTGAACTGACATCACGTTGTGTTTAAGCAATCAATTTACCACACAGATTGCAATTGAAATTCAAATAAAACGATTCACTTGATGCAGAAAACCGTTTGATGACGAATGTTTCATTTCGGATTAGAACAGGGATCATATTCTGGCGCCAGTCAATCGAAAATTGTTTCGAGATTTTGTCATCGGTGTCCTGTTGATTTTTCCTTTGGAGGATTAACTGCAGTTAGTGTAAGATGAGCCCGTGGCAGGGGGCGGTCCCAAAACTTAGATGCTGTTTAGAATGGAAGGACACCAGGGACCATCTTGCGCATGGAATTGGTTTGATTTCCGCGACAGGGCCATGAGAACACTGTCGATTTGGACACTTTGAGCTGCAGGCCTCCTGTCGTATTATGAGACGACTTGGAGTCACAAGGGAACGCTGAGCAGGGAGTTGACAGCGTTTTAATGGTTTCCCCAAAACTTAATGACTATCGCTGAAACATCATTTCAAAATGATCAGGTTCATCAGAAAAGGTATAGGATTAAAAAAAGATAACAGACATGGCGCTTCATTGCTGGGGGAAATTAGTATGGAATTGAGCTGTTTGTTCGTGCGGCGGCAGGGTGTGTGTTAGTGTGCAATTCTCATTTACACACTCGATGAGGTATTGGCGACATGAAGCAGATTAAGCTTGGTAACGCCCTTTACACTCGGAAGTCTTTATTACGTCTCTCAACCTCACGGCTAAGAAGTACGGGATAGTTGAGGAGAAGCAATTCATCCCTGTCCGTACCGGAGGGGGAGACGATGATGCGAAACTGCGGATGGGCGGAGGATTAAGTCAAACGGTCATACTGATTAAAACGACTCTCATGCGCGGATGGAAATTAAGGACAATGCGAGGTTTGTCATTTTCTTTGGAAAGGTGTAAGGTCTCAGTGAGTACAAGCCGTCAAAGTTGAAATGATTGGATATGAACTGGTGATTCATTCTCAGATGTACCTGGATACCTGTACTCAGGCATAGAAACAGTCAACATGGCATGTGATAGTTATCCTACACTAGGCTTCGTCGAGACCGAAGGTCGATAACTGCCTGACAGCGCGGCGGAGACGAATTGCACGGTCTCAGCACGCTGTCACACACAGAGGATACCGCTAGAAGTGATAGTTATCGTACACTAGGCTTCGTCGAGACCGAAGGTCGATAACTGCCTGACAGCGCGGCGGAGACGAATTGCACGGTCTCAGCACGCTGTCACACTTAGAGGTTCGGATTGTTAGATATCTATGTTATATAGCAACACGTATTCGGAGACAACGGAGACAAAATTAATTGAAGTCATTTGTGAATGCGTCATGTAGTATTTGTAGTTTTCAATTCTGCCTGTGCATCCATCAGAAAGCAAACTTTCAATATTTTATGCCTGCATTGGACGTATGCAGCAACAATATGGAACATCTCTCTTTGATGTTATATCATCGCATCAATGAATTTTGTCCTATACCTGAAATGATTGTAGCGGATAATAATTATATCTGCTTAATCAAAGGAAGGATAATTGTACAGTTCGGAGCAGATCCGATGTCAGGTTCACATGTATTTAAGAAGAAAAAGTCAAAGTCAAGGATAATTGTTGACGATAAGTCATGAAAAGTCATCGAATAGTCTATCGCTTGATAAACTGGCAAACAAGTGGATGTTTTATAGGATGAGAGTGGTGTCTTGATAACATGAAAAATAACTCATTCACAACGATTAGCAATTTATGAAAATCAATGACATGGCTGACCAATAAAAATGAAATCATAAAAAAATTAATAAATAAGATCTTAATCTAATAATTGATTAATTGATAAAGATTGGACGAAAGGCCTCGTGCTAATAGATGTTAAAGAATTTCGTGGTTCTTTTTATTTATAAAATATCAAAGGGGATTCATTTTTTAAAGATGAAATCATAAAATCGGCTGTAGAATCGTCTGGTAGCATGCTGGAATATCACTCTGCTCAGGATTGTTTGCCATGGATTATGAAGATCAGTCATAAAATATGGAAACATGAATCATAAGTCTGTCGTTTCAAGATCCATTTTTATCATTTTTTCATGTCGTCTAATGGTTAATGCTTAATGTTAATGGTTGAATTTCATTCAAACTGATGATGTATCTCATTTGGATATAATTGTGTGTGAAAAATGTGGATTATACGACTTATACATCAGAAGTTGTCTCAAAATAACGACAGAGAATCCTGATATAGACCCCCGGTCAGAGTCCAGACTGGTGCCATCCTAGTCATTTATTGTCTTCTCTTGACAGGAGAGAACAATAGCATAGATATCTGATGCTGTCACACATACTAGGATATCGATAGAACGCTCAGTTAGCGCCTTCCTTCATGAAATGACACTACGTAAATTAGACTGAGTTTTACAAAAGAACATTTTTGGACAATAGCTGTCGATAAATACCATTGGTAATAATTCTATTTCTGTGGCTATGATAATAGCGTAAACCATTGTAAAAATCAGTTGTTCTATCTCTGTAACCTGAAATAAACGTCTGCATACAACGAATACATCTAACAGCCATGCGGCGATAATATCTTCGAAAATATTTATTGCACGATGAGAGTTATTCATCGTCCGTCGAGAAAATAATTAAAGGTTGCACCACCAGCCATTGCACGAGAGTGGTGTAAGCAAACTGTCACCACAGCAGAATTAGATTGTTTAACCGCATCACTTTGCTAGAAATGCAATCTGATTCAAAACTATGGCACATGCAGGAACTTAATAAGTGGGCAAAAAGAAATTTTAATGCCCTGGAGAGATAAGAAAAATAGTCTTGCGTCGCTTGCGGATTGCTCTGAATTCCTTCAAAATGTTCCGATCGCCACGACTCCTTCAGATTCGAAGAATTCAGATCATTGCGCAAAAGTTTTCTCCATAATGTTGGGCCCTCCGATCATTTTAAAAAAGTTAGCAGGCGCATGAGAAAACGTTCACAAACTTCTCTGCAGAACTTGACATCGACTGTGTCTCTTTGCTGTGTGATCCGGTTGATAACAGTCACTGAAACTTTGCACAATTTGGCGTGTTTAATGTTGAACTGGCTGCTCATTGTTCGATTGCTATTGTAATAGGTCAGCAGATTGTGCCATTTCATTTATGTTACATGTTCCAATGTTTCCCTTCTAGTCAAACGGAAGAAGAGACGACCTGTCTAATTCTGTGCCAAGACCAGTTTGATCAAGTTGATTGATTTCATTTATAGATCTGTTAATTAGACATCAATTGACCTTTGCTGTTCAATACTAACATGCCATCTCATAGGCACTACATGTTCCAAAACTTCCTTTCTGGTCAAACAGAAGAAAATATGACCTGTCTAATTCTGTTGTCGCCACAGTTTTATTCCAAACTTCCTCGGTGTATGAGTTTTATGAATAATAGATATCGGACCTCGAAGCCATTGATTTCTGAAAGATTTTATAAACTGTCGACAGGCAGAATTTCATTGTAATTGGACAAAAGTTTCGATGTTAATTTGTCGGATAATCATAACGATGCAATTAGGGCTAGGATACGAGAGCATATGAAGAATATTTCATCATGAGTTTACCATGTTCGGGATAGACATTCTATCGATCCATCTTTGAGTTGTATTAATTGGACCATTTTGCATAGAAATCTAAATAACTGGACGGTTAGGCGAAATGTTGAACTGATTGAGATTAAATCAAAATGTCCTGATAAAAATGTTCAATTTTAGGGTCTTTTGTTTTGCACTCCGTGTACAGTCCAAGACGAAGAAGTATTCTGCTTTCTGTCATTGTCTAATTGGTCTGTCGGTTTGTCATAGACCCAACGTTCAATTTCTATTGATATAATTGACAGCAGGCCTCCCAACTGGCCACTATTTAGCGACCGGTCTCTAAAGCTCTCTATTTGGTCACTAATAGAATGCCAGTCACTACTTTTACTGACCTCTAAAATTTAATTTGCTTTCCTTGATATGTGCAATAGGGTGGTCCAAAATACAAAATTTCCGAAATCGCTTTCACTCCCATAACGCCCTTGTTCCAAATGCTAAATACAGTCTGTGATTGAATTTTGAGGACTATTGCATCAAATTAAGAGGTCGCGCTCAAGTAATAGATATGATTACTATAATAGTTTACACAGTGACTTTTTTCTGATTTTCTAATTCACACTTTTAAAATTGAACATCATACTAATAGCCTATAAGCTAACAAATCTGATATGTATTTATTTAGCTTTTGCTTCATTATGTAAAAGACAGAAAACAAATTTATTTGAATTACGAAAAATGAGTATATTTCAGAAATATTCAAACTATGCTGTCGATACTACTTTAATATCTAAGAGCATAGTACACACACAACTGTAATTCTTACCAAGTAGGCTACATAAACAAGTTAACTTACTAAACGTCCCATCACTTCTTCATAAAAGCAGATTTTTTGAATTCAGAAAACTGCTTTCGATGATGTTCAACCGATTGCAGAAGATTTTGCCACATCTCAGGATCTTTCGTCACCTTGTCACAGTAATCCTCGACAAGTTTCACGGCACGCTCCGCGCCATCGTTAACAACTTTCAGGTGCATAACAACATTTCTCGCGAACGAAAAGTCTGCATTTTCGTTCCATGTGTCCACTGGTTCATAAAGCCAGTTTGTGTCAATATTGAGAGCTTGAAATATGAACCATGATTTCTGTTCTATGAGGTTGACCAGGCTGACAGTCTCAATAATGAGTTCTGGAAATTTTGGTTTACCTTTCTTCATCACAGATTGCTTTTGACATGATAGAGGTTTCACTTCAAGTAACCTATTTGCCATTTCGGATTTTGTAGCAGCAGGAACATTAGTTCCAAATAAACTCAGCGTCAACATTTCTGGAGTTAGATACCATAAAGGATTCTTTAATTTGTCAAGAGCTGCAGTGGCAATCTGAGAATCAATCAGCTTGAATCGATGAAGATCTATATAAAGTCGAATATCATTCGCTGGAGCATGAGCAGCACACTCAGAGTAATCGAACCATGAAGCTGTATATAACAGACAGTTAAAAATTGCGAGTCTATTCAACTTTTCAATGAAATCCTCCGAGTAATCAAGTTGACAGGAAAATATCAGCATTTTCCCAAAGTACAGTACTCTTGACATCCACCTTGCGTGATGAATGGGACCAGGTTTCCTCAACACATCAGGGTTTAGCTCTCCCAGAAGTACCAACGCTACATTGATATTATACCTATAATCATCACGACAGAAGCGACAGGAATATTTGAAGACGCTCAATAATTAGATTCTTTCTGATGTTAAGCCATGTTGATTCTGGAAGCCTGACAAGTCTTCCCATCGACTTGTCTAATGAGTCCCACTTGTTTTTGAACGTTTTGAACAATGGATTGTCTGGGGCAGTGGATTTTCCAAAAATAGAAGAGCAGACTCCGGCTTCCATAACCTCCATAGTATGATGACGACATGCCAACCACAGACATTTCCTATTCAAAAATCGTTCTAATATAACAGCAGCACCGTTGAAAACGCCAGTATTAGAAGAAGTCGTGTCAAAACAAAGTGCAAAGACCTTCCGCTGTAAGTTCCAATCACGTAGAATCCACAGTATGCCATTCGCCTGATTCATTCCAGACGATGAGTCTATATCAGGAACACCAAGTAATTTTTCGGATATCTTAATTGGAAAGTCTCCGCTAACGACTACCGCCAAATGTTCTCCAAGTTCTCCCAACAACTTAGTATCCCAGTGAACAGTACAGAAGTTTGGGAATGTGGTACTAATCTTCACTTCTTCGGAGACTTTTTGTAGATTAAATGTTCGTGAACGTAGTGCTGAGGTAGGCGAAAGCACAAAATCTTGAACTGACGAAGATGTCGATTCATTCAATACTGTAGCCACAGTAGCGAATAATTGTCTTTTGGATAGACCAAACCGATCAGCAACACCTGAAGATGAATGTACATAATTTTATATGATTTATCTAATTTCATAAAATCGTATACGCACCTGTCACAGACTTAGTGAGAATTTTTTTGGAAGCGTGACGGATACATATTCTGTATCAGTTTCCTTGGACGAAGAACTTTTACGCGAATGTTTCATGAATGGTTTGTACAACGTGGTAGGCTCATTACCGGCAATATCTTCCTGTTCGCTATTACTAGCGCTACTGTTTTCCATGGTTGTTTCGAGTAGTCTCTTTCTTTCCTCTGCGAATCTCACATTTTTCGTTTCTTTCCTTTTTTGCGTTTCTCTTTGAGGGCAAGTTCCACATCTATACCAGCCATACGCTGCTCTCGAACATCTTCACGCTGGCTTATCAAGAAGTTGATGTCCTCTTGAATTGTCATTATCTCCAAAGCATTCTGATGTGCTACGTCAAATAACTCCGGAAGATCTGCTGTGAACATAGACTCATGCATACGAGCAGAATCACTTTTCTTGTATTTATTCTTTTTCAAATCATTGTACTTCGTTACCAATCTCGTTAGCTTTGAAATTGCTTTTTCTGTCATCATTGTTGGTATTCGCGCTCTGTTCCAGAAACCCAAGACCTCTTCTAATGTTGCTTTGCAACTCTCGCGAGCAGTTTGATTCAACTCTACATGATGATACATGTATTTTAGCAGCACGTCATGTTTAGATGGCAAACCTTGAGTTTTGATGGTTCTGGTAGATATTCCGATCAGCCAGCAATCGGACCCTGATCGTAGCTTTCGAGCCATATCTACAAAGAAAATATCAATATTGAATATAGGTACATGTACTGCGACAGGATATGCATGTGTACAGCAAGTGATTCATTATACATTATCAATTCATGAAAACTTCTATTTTAACCACTAAAATACATAAAAATATTTTTCTGGTAAACAGACATGCAGAGTAATACGAATAAAATCACCAACAATAAGTACATGTAACTTTTTATCATTATTTATTTTGTAACGGATTTATTAATTGAACCAACCATCAATATTATATTGCCTAAGATCCCCGAATTTATTAATTATTTATTCTGTAACGAATCGCTTAAGAAACATTCGTTTGCCGGCAGGTGTGATATGTTGATGGCTGAAATCCATTACTTGTTAGTCTATACATATGGATGAATAATATGTGGTTTAACAAATGCGTTATTTCATTATATCTTTGCTGAGAAAATATAGTTAGCTTATCATTAGGTAGATGTCATCTCTTATTGTTGGATAAGAATTTTTCTATCACTATCGGCTCGAGTTTATACATGTACAATTAGATGATCTCAAATAAACTCACCTTGATTGCACGGATTGATAAACAGTTGATACAAGTGTGTACGAAACAGGGTGTAGATAGCAGTCGGAGAAAAACACAAGACGAGTTCAATGTACGGTATAAGCTTATTCAGGCCGACACCTCAGGGAACGAATGGCATTGAACGCGCAAGATAACTGAACTCTATTATGTGAAAGGTGTATTTGACCGCTCGGTGGCAAGTTCTTTAATCAATAAATCATTTCCTTCCTTTCTGTTCACTCATAGGCGTGCGCTTCATACAGAAGTGACTCATAACACGCAAGAAGTTGTATTACGATTCATAAAATGACGCTCGAAGAAACGCGAAGTCTGACTACTCCTGAATTCGATACTTGGGCGCGACCGCTAAATACTCTCCGATTGAGCTGAAATTTGAACTGGAATTCCAAAACATGTATTGGAACAAGAAAATAAAGGGAGCGAGGCGAATTTTGAATGTTTTATTTTTCCCATATATTTGTGGACCACCCTAATGTGCAATGTGCTGGCGCGAAATCTGATTCGGAGCAAGGTGACTGAGCCATTCAACTACTATGCAGGGTTTGTAAGGTTTGTTAAAGTTTGTGAATTTTAAAAGAAAGTTGAAGGCCCGTAAGATGTGTAAATTTCACGATTTTTCAGAAAAACTTATATATTTATGGAGTAGTGCAACTAGTCGCACAATTTTTCACGGAGCAAGAAAAAATATTTCTCCTTCAATTTGAAGACGATCTATTAATCATTCCTGGACATGTTTCGTCAAGGTTGGGTTTTGGGTAGTCTTCGGGGTATCCAAGAATCTTGGCATGCGAACCCAAGAGCTTGGGTCCCCAAGAGTAAGAACCCAAGAGTAAAGAAATTGACCATGAATGATCATTTGTGGTTTTCTTGAAGAAAAATTCTGCCTAAGTATATGACCACATCATGTCATAGCAAGTCATCTACATGTAGGCTTGCATGTATGTACATGTAAATATGTAACCTACTTGAACCAAACCTTCTTGCCTGAAATAAAGCAAATAATACATGAAAAAATTCAATGCATTAAACCAATACCTACATAAGACGTATGCTGTTAAATTGGTAACCTACAACAAATGGTAGATAACTTGCTTCATATAGCCTCTTGCCTTGAAAGTTAAAAACTTCGGCCTATATTGTTTATTCTATTATTATGATGCATGCATTAGAAGTAGAAAGATATCGGTGTCATTTAATGCAGTGACATTCTTTGATGATTGCACTTACGATTAGTAAAAATATCGCTATATCTACATTTGTGCTATTTTCATCCTACACAAGGCCTATGTTATGTGTCTTTCGTTTCTCGATCAGACATGTTGTAAGGAATGTAGCTTAGTCATGCATGTTGTTCTAATTAGGAAATTATTAGGCTGTAGACGTAAACAGGGTTGAAGATATTAAGCCCAGAGATAACCTATGCCGATAATTAAAACTTTTAGCTGAATATTAACATGACCTCAATTCCGCAATAACAAATTCATGTAATAAATATTAATTAGTATGAACATTAGATAAGCATTAATTGGATAGCAATATCCCTGTGGTAAAGGCGACGTCGGGCCAACGTCGTCAACCTTTGAACCGCCAATTATTAGTTGTTTTAATATTGCGACCTAAAAATGATTCACCTGCCAAGCAGGGTCTCCTGGACCCTGTTACGGAATTCGTCAAGTTCTCTGTACAATTCGCGCTCCCTTGGAAGATGTGTGAGTGTTGCTCAGCACTCCATGATGATGAATCTCTGTTTGCAGGTTTGCGCACGGTAAAGATTGCGATTCATTCGATGAAGTAACTGGCTCTTCGGTTATATGTACGTTTCGGTTATGTTTGGGTTTGTTTCCTCACAGTGGCCTTAAGCCAGCCCTCCCTGTGGGAACGCATCTTGATAATATCAACAGATTATCTGGCGAGGTAGCGATTTTGTGGATAATTTTTTTAAAGGTTCATTTTCTTGCAAAAACTATCTCCGCATGTGAAAATGGTCATCATCTATCCTAAAACATGTGTAAAATTAAAAAACGACAGTTGGCGAAAAAGTTGCTATAATTAGTTGGTAGATATTTGTTTACTAATGCGAGCTGATTTTTCGCCAACCGGCGAAATCGTGGATATTGTAGCAACTAATTAGTGGTAAGTAGTAATGTTCGTATATTACCTTTATATGAAAATATATTGTATACTCAGTCTGATCTGATAGAAAGGGATCTTTTTTTAATTCACGAAGGCTTAAACTAAAAGGTATTTGTCTTCCATAAATGCCGCAGTAAATACTATTATATTATTCAAATATTTGTCATTGTTGTAAATTATTGAATGTCAAGAGATGTTATGAAAATTGATATAAGCGGATTCTCTATATTCTTATCATTATCAAGGAATGAAAGTCTGCACTTATTTCTTAGATAGATTAGCCATATGTGGGTGATGGTGAGGTGAGGGAGAAAATAGAGCCTCGGCTGTAGAGGCGGATTACTAAAGAAAATAAGAGAGAAAGTCAAAAGTAAAAGGTGGCATACAGAGCGCGAATTCGCGAATTGCCGCCGGCGAACTTCGCCAGCGAATATGCTAAAATCATTACTGAGCTATTGCATGATAATATGTAGCTGATTATCTGTCAGCTTTTCGCCAGATTCGTTCCCACAGGGCTGCTTAGAATTTTTGGATCAGTGAGAAAGTTTGAAGCAACATTTTCTCAAATATCTTCCGTCACAGAAATAATCTAAAAGTGCTATCTATTCAGGTAACTTATACAAACAGATCGCAGGTGTTATCTAAAACACTTCATCGCAAGTTGCATACCTAGCTTTCTTGACTTACGTTAATCAACAATTCGAGGCATTCTTGCTGAATTCTTGCTAAGAATAGAATAGAAAGGATTTATTTCAAATGAATAAAAATCTTGAAAATCAGAGATTATACAAATCAGAAAAGTAAGGTGTAGATGCAAGCAAAGACACAGTAAAGAATTCAGTTATCAAATTGTCTATGTGGACATGTACATAATGAATGAGTTCATTCGGCGCGAGGTATTTGAGAACGGTAGAATCGTACGCTCTGTTCGAAGGCTGACAGGAGGAAGCCGATTGAGCACGGGGTGCGTTGGGGATGAGTATTTGTCAAAAAGAGTCTTTGATAATCTGAGTCTCCTGATGTTAAGGCTCTCCAAACATGGCAATTCACACTCAATACCACAAATTATTTTATGTGCTCGCCTCTGCAACTTTTCAAAGTTATGTGAAAGACATTTAGGCATACCAACAAAAAGTGGAGCACAGTCCTCAAGAAGTGATCTCAACAGACAATTATACACAGAGATCAGATCAGGCTTGCTCAAAAAACTTTTCACAATTCTAAGACAATGCAATATTTGAGCAAAAAGCTTAGAAACATGCTCAACATGTGATTGCCAACGAAGATCATTCGACCAGATGACACCAAGAATACGCTGCTCTTGTATACAAATTCGCCATGTGGAATAACACAAGGTGCACCGTCACTTCTTTTGCGAAAATACATGCAATTAGATTTCTGAGCATTGATGTGAAGGTTCATATCCTTTGCCCACTGCAAAACATTGTCGTGCCCAGCCAACACATCATTTTTATAAAAATCACTCTTGCAAATAGGTACACAAATGGTTATGTGATCAACATATTTGACAATAGTTGTTGAAGGAAAAATTGGTGTGAGGTTGCCAAGGGTAGCAATAAAAAGTAATGGCCCCAAAACGGAGCCCTGGGATACACCAGAATCAGTAGCTATTGGCTCACTGACAACAGAGTGAATTCGAATGCTTTGGGTTCTCAAAAAAGATTAATTTTTGCAGATATTACTTTCCTGCTTTCTAAAAACTCGATCACTTTTAAAAAGTTTTATAGCAGCGACTTGAAGCCACTAAATGAGTAGTATGAAATTTATTAGATATCAAAAGAAATTAACTTTACTAACAGGTGACTTAAGTAAATGGAAATTGAGCTGATTGTCAAGGATGTCATGGAAAAGTCGAGATCTGATTTTGCTTTATTGGCTGGAATTTCAAGTTTTTTGAATCTGGATAGTAATGTGGACCCACTTGCATCTCTTGAAGTCAATAATTATCTCTGATTGTGACATCTTGCTCTTTGAGTGGCAGGTAGTTTACCAAAGATATTATCAAGGGCATTCTACTTTTTCAGATGTTTTGCAAAACTCAGTTGTAAATAAGAGCACTGCTGATGCAATTCTTTCAATTAGGCTTTATCGCATTTTAGATAGGAATAATACAAATGAAAACCCTTTGTTTCATTTCTAGATGAAAGCAGAGTAAAGCTCACCTACAATTCACCAGATACATGACTAAATGACTTTTCTGAACAAAAAAAGGAACCACGTCTTTACTTGTGATCATGCAGTTGGATTGCTTCTTTGTAATAAGTCCGGATACTGGCTATGATTGTACACGTATATCGTTGCTGTGCTCACCGGTGACCGGCCACGCCAGACGCGATTACCAAGCTTGGCAATAATCTAACGTGCATTTGTAAGTTTGTGCTAAGAAATTACATGATACAACTGAAAAAATAAATATGAACTATCAGAAAATTTGATATAAAATTATCAAAAAATAGCTGAAAATGGCTTAACCCATTAACGCTTGGTGGCATAAAAAATTGCCACTAACATTTTTGATTCTTAAATCGTGTATTTGAGATATATGAAGGCTTTTCGTATTTCAATAGGCCTATTACATTTTAATCACATTCTTGTGAACATGCATGTTCATCTTGTTTAAATTATTGTTTCCGCTCGAAATTCAATTTCATTTTATTGCTAAAATGGCGTATTGGAATTTAGCCAAACGAAGAAAACGGAAAGTCACCAAATTTTCAAATGTCAAATCCCTTAAACTTCTAGCGCATAGTAACTGATTTTTTGTATTGAGAAGTACGTTCAATGGTAAAACGACTGTGATTGACTTACTGGCTTAGTAGATATATCCCTTTCTTTCCTAATGGCATATATGTATTCCACCAGACAGAACCTGCTGATAATTCATCAATATCAAAAGACAGTGGTTAACACCTCTTTAGGTGAAATATGGTTCACAATGATGACTTTCTCTTAATAGTTCAATCAAGAATATGTAGAAGTCATAATTTTCTGTCATTTATAGAGGTAAAAGCTAAGCATATTCAGATAAAAACAATGAAATATTGAGTTTCATTGCACTATATACAAGAATTTACCTCTAATTAGTAGCTGAAATAAGAGATGTGATATTCAATTATGATTGGATAAAATGGAAAGTCTCAAAATGTTTTATACCGTCAATAGTGTTGCAAATTATCTGACATTTAATCCATCTTTACTAGCTATAGATTCGGTAAAATGTGAGATATCCCGGTATCATGCAGTCACACTGTTCAAGGAGTTCGCCGTTGTTCACATGCACTGCGCACGCTTACTCCATGTGATGCTCGGAATTTTTTATTTTATCCGGTTATAACCGTGTACCCTGTTTGCGGTGACGAAAGCATGATTGAGTACTATGGCTACAGTTCTTTGAAGTAATTTATAAAAGGAAAACCGATAACAAGGCCTGGTGTCTAAACTATCGACTGGGCTATTGCTTGCAATTTGACATTTATCAAGGAAGAAATGAAGATATCAATGTAGAATACGACAAGCGCTTTGGCAAATGTGGAAGCTCATTAGTGCCCTTGATCGGCTGTTTGCCACAGAGGTTACAAGATTTGCCACTGACATTTTAAATGGACAACCTATTTAGTTGCATGGCATTGGACAATCAAATGACTACCAGAAATTGCGCGTTCTTTAGAACAATACCGGAAAATCGAATTCCGAAATCATGTCCACTACCATCGAAGAAAGAATTAAAGAAGAGAGTTCGTGGATCCACGTTCGTTTCCTTTGATGAAGCAAATCAGATCGTCGTCGCAAAATGAGTGGATAACTCTTGTGTGTCAATGGCATCAAATTGTTCCGTGAAATTTCCATTGATGTCAGCTAGACGATGGAATCAAATGAGTAGAACTCGAGATCAGGTATGCATGACTGCATGTCATACATTTAAATTCATTTTCATGAATGTTGCATTATATTTTCCAGGTTGAACTACCGCAAAGCATCGGATTGTACAACAACAACATGGGATGGACCGACCGAGTGGACGAAAATATCGGTAAATATTGAATCACTATCAAATCAAGAATGTGGTACTGGTCAGTCATGACTTGGTGCTTGGTCACAACATCCTACGCTTGGATGTTACAGTGTATGTCTGGATCGAACATGAATCAACTAGATTTTCTAAGAAATATTAGCGTTCAGCTCCTAAAAAGCCTCCTCATCAGGGAAAACAGATGGGAGGAATAGCAAACGACAAACGAGTCAGAAATGCGGTTCGATTCGACCAAACTGGCTCAGTATCAAGCTATTTCCAATACCGGCTGACTAACTCAGTATTTCAATTAGGACTACTTTCAATGCTGCATTGATTTGACCTATGTGACTCTGCGCATTTTGATAATTTCAGTGCGTGCTGTCCTAATTGCGGTTCTATTGATTTTATGTTAGTGGTGTGTGAGATATCTGTCTGGTATGTCAATCTTCATGCGTCTTTTAATCATAAATTGATCGCCTGATGAAGGAGCAGGTTCTCCGACATATGTGCGTATAAAGATAATTTCTTTTGGCAGATTGGTCGTTTTTTACTCTATTATATTGATCATATTAAACCATTCTATTTAAACACTAGACATATCACTGCATTGTACGGACTATATCATGGACAAGAGTTCGATGTATTGATCAAAATGATTCTATGTCTGAGGACAAATAAGAAAACATCGTGAATCATTACACAGTGGACTGACAAGGCACCAGTACCTCACCATTGAAGCCTCCATTCTTTAGGCAGGCTGCTGTGCATCATGGCAAAGCATCCCCACGGCGTCATATTGTATTCAATGAGCATTTCCCGTCACGCCTTTTAATAACACAGAGTGTCGGATTTCTATGTTTTAAACTTTAGTTCTGAATCTTCCTAATGGATAGAACACAATTCATGTTTTGGTTTTTGGTTTCTTGGATTTGCAAAGTGCATTAGTTTCGTGAACAGAGGACAAATCGGTCACTGGATGAAGTGTTCATGCAAGTTCACAGTCCTCGAATTCTTTATGACGACGGCAAATTGAAGGTTGGACAGCAGAGTGATTGATTTGATAGTTTTTCATCTGTTCATAAAAACTCGATAATTGAAGAACATGCGCGTCGTTGATCCAAGCCTGTACTGGACAGTGGAGGGGAAGTGAATTTCAGCAAGTTTGAAATGTTGAGGAGAGTCATGCGCAGTTTATAGGAACTTCTTCAAGCAGATGGATGGATAGGTATATGAACAGCGATCATCACCCATGCGTGATGTACATGACCAGACACACCAATCCTTTGTTGTCCTTTGTCCTTTGGATTTGATGTTCGGAGTCAGGTACCTGTTCTCTTTGGGCCCTGAGAACACCCACTGCCGGTTCTTCCTTCTGATGCCAATCCAAAGACACAATCCAAGATATTTCCCCATCAAGTTGTATTCCTCTTCATTCTTTAACGTCAGCAGAGAAGATCCTCTGCGGCGACATTCCGCATCCGCAGCGTTCCATGATTGACGCTTCTTATTGAGGTAGATGCATCCAACCGACGGGACCTTTATCCACGGCGAAAAACATGTCAAATAAAACAATGGTCTCACTACTGTGTTGTTCACGAAATGTTTCATGTCATTGACCGCGTCAATTTTTATAACTGTCATTTGACGGCTCAATTCAGTCAATTTCTTCTTCACAGATGTCTCCATACAAAGCTTCCTCCTCGACTTTGACCTCTCCTTCATCTCACTTCGCAGCTCCTTCACTTGGGCCGTTATTCCTTTCGCGAAAGTCAAAAGCAGCTTCTTCATATCAGCCATTTCTTTCCTGAGGTAATCAAAGTTCTCCTTATTGTCTGTTTTCGCTTCCTTTTGTTCTGCTTCAAACTGTATTAAGACATCTTGGTCTGCCTGTCTTCTCTGGTAGTCCGCAAGATGTTGTGTCTTCTCGACCATGCTTCTCACCGCCTCCTGCACATCTTGCACAGGAGTACGCTTTCCATCTGTATAGCCGAGGATTACCAAAGACACAAAGACAATCTCCAACATGCACATCAAGCTCATTGTGGAGGTGAAACGATGCCTGTGTTGTCGCAATTGATATTCGAGGCTTGTAACTGATTTAAATACATTCCCGCAGTTTTCCAGGTCTTCGTCTTATCAGGATGGTGACAGAATGATGTAAATATTGATGTCAATTCTGATTTCCGAGCGTGTCTCGGACTGTTTATCAACATTTCAATGCATTAATCAAAACTTTGATAAATTACGCACTGATATCTGATGTTTATGTCGTGAGATTCTCCTAATGTTTATCACCGCGTTTCATATAACCCATTAGTGCAGACTGCGGAGTTTTTCCACATTTGACTGAGAATAATGACTTAATTATCTTCCTCCCTATTATAGAAGGCAAGTTGGTTCGCATATATGTTCCATATTAGAGAAGTGTAGCATCGGCTCTTGGTCTTAAAAACTGTTGAAAAAATCGAACACAACACAAACACACAGAGTTGTCTATGAGATGACTTTTCAAATTCCCACCACAAAAATCCCACCCATTCTCTCAATGACAGTAGTAGTGGAAAAATCTCAGAAAAGTCGTTTTCCAACAACAACGTCACCAAGAATGTTTCTTTTCTGCTAGGGTCGTCAAAAAGATTTTTATCATTCCTGGTTTTTCGTCCTTGTGATGTAGCTTCAACCGTGAAATATTGCGATGGTTTATGAATTCTATTTAAACATGTTTCAGCAACAAGGCTTGCCTTTTCATTAAAACATTTGCTTTTAAGCATCCAAATCCTATCAAGGAGTCTCATATCATGTAATAATTCATACTGTTTCTGTTCAACTTTTGCTGATCGTTAACTCATCATTGTTCTATGAAGCAATATTAATTAGAACTATATATTTTAAATGTTGGTTGTAGGATACATTGAATACAAAATATTCTGCGAAAACCTGTGATGCTTGGAGCGTTGTTACTATATACCGTGAGACCAATGATTTCCAACACCCTCTCTTGGATGCGGTCTATTTTATCTTATCTAATGATTTATTTTCTTGAGATAGAAACTTGAGATGATACTAAATGTACAATTTACTGATATCGATTTTCAAAATGATGTAGGACCAATGTTAGATATAAAGTGTATTGCAAATATTATTGAGAACAAATATTTAGGCGCGATTCACCCGCATACAGTTAGTAATAAAAGCTCCACACTTAACAAGATGGGACACTATATCCATCTCGCATATTGTGCAAACAAGAATGACAAATATAAAAGAAGCAAGATGAACAAGACAAGTTGTGACCAACATTACAGACACTTACATGTAATGATTAATTTAAGGCAATTGTTAACAATAAAGAAATCAAATGCACATTCTCATATCTGAACGTCTAAATATTGAACATGTGATGTCCATTTACATGAAATATTGCATGATAAGGACACAATTTCTCCACCTCTTCGTGAAAGCTTCAAGTTTGATTGACAATTGACAATAAATAATGATGACTGTTGATCTTCAAGCTGCAACAAATATTCCTTTTCATTGCCTCTTTTTAGTAATTACAGAACTAAAAATATGTCTTTTTATATAAGCTTATGTCAAAACAACGTCCAAATTGCAACAAATGGGGCCTAAGAGTCTACCATTCTACTTTTTCAGATGTTTTGCAAAACTCATTTGTAAATAAGAGCACTGCTGATGCAATTCTTTCAATTAGACTTTATCGCATGTTAGATAGGAATAATACAAATGAAAACCATTTGTTTCATTTTTAGATGAAAGCAGAGTAAAGCTCACCTACAATTCACCAGATGCCTTTCACACGAGGCCTTTCAATCAGTTCACAAGAGGCCTTCCTTTTTTGTTCATGTGCTTAAACTTCATCACAAAATCAATTTTTCCATTTTATCTGATTATGATTATTGATGGAAAG